>JAPYYS010000686.1:0-44447 GCA_030522525.1 Campopleginae sp. 14b | reverse complement strand
TGCAAACTTCAGGCTCATTTGACTAAAAGTAAGATGCATCGATTCTGGTTGAACAATACTTGAGGTCGTTGACCAAAAAACTGCATTGCAGTGCGACGTAGAATGTTGCATACGCTTCCAAAGACCTCACCGATATTTCAGGCTGCGGTAAATATTTGCAATCATCATTTTTACCAAAGAGTGGTTGAGATTTTTTTTTTTATAATAAATTATCCATAAAAAATGGTCTCACATTTAATTTCGGCGAGGGACTAGAAAAAAAAAAAAGTTATCGCATTTTTATTCAATTTCTCTCACTATACCGTCCGTTCTTCTGTAATGAATATTATTATCTAATGAATATTCATTCATACCGTTAGGTGGTTAGGGAGATGAAGCTGAGACGTTGGAATCCGCCGAAAAATATTTTTTTTTCATTGATGATTTGTTCAATTTTTAAAAATATCGAAATTCGAGCTCATGAACTTTTTGGGTCGCGAAAATCGAAAGTTTTTGAATAATGAACATCGTGACAGAAAAAATGGAATTTCGTTGCATTCCAACGATGCAAACTGCAACGTCATATTAGAAAACATTTTAATCATTTTTTTTTTTTACAAAATGTTATTTTCTATTTTTTTTTAACAAAAATTTGGTTCGTGTTTTTTTTTTCATTAGAATTTACTGAAAATATTGGCTGGTGATAATTCATATGGCAATACAACGTATATAGATATCAATCGTCCATATAAATGTGAGATATGTGTGTGATCTGTCTCTCTCAAGCTCCGTCTATGACAAATTTTAACATTATCTGGGTCAGTCATTTGCTCAACCAGCCGAGCTCCCTCTAAAGGTTATATTCCAATTATAGAGAGATGGTAAAATAGGCAGGGTCGTGCCCATGACCATTTCAACTTTCGATTCTTCTTCTCGTCTACCATTAGACGAGTTGTATATTAAATGGAAATGGATAAAACGTGCAAAAGCAAGAGAAAGATGAGTAGATTTGTGTGCATCCAGTCGCAGATTTCTGTCACTTTTTGATCGCCATATATTCGTCTTTGAAAAGCAAAATACGAACGAGTTCGATTAACCCACGATTCACTCATACACGTGTCTCTATCGACTCTCCGAGCCATAGGCCATTCCACTCAAGAAATAGGCTCGAGATTTTCGACATTGAAGTTCGGATCGTTGGCGTCCAACGACAAATATTTAATCCATTCAACATTTTTTTAAATATGTATTTTTAAAATCGCCTCAATATTTCATCGTCATTTAATGTTCCGTTTTCAAAAATTGGCCCAGACCGACACTGCAATTTTTATTTTTTCCTCTGCTCTCAAAAAAATATAATTCATTTATTAATTCCGTTGTATTCCAACGATGCAAACTTCAACATCATATCATAACAATGTTGAAGTTTGCATCGACGCAATGCCACGATTTGAAAAAAAGAAATAATAATTGGAAATGGGTGGGACGACGTACGACCCATTGTGGCTCGGTAGGTTAATTTCTTAATTAAATTAATTGCCATAAAAATTTCTCAAGTTGCTGCAGTCCATCGTTGTTAATTGTCCATTCAAAATTGTTTGTAAAATTCTTGTCTTTTTCGTGGATTAACCATGGGGTGGAAACATTGTTTTTTTTCTTCTCTCTTGCCATCACACGTCCTCGTATTTTTATACATTTAAATTCGTTGCCTTATATATTCCGAACGGTTTTTCCCAAACGTTCGAAAACCGAATACGAGACTTGGGAAGACTGGCCTGAGAGAAATGCGCAAGGACGTGAGAAGTGTTCCATCCGTCGGTCGTATGGCAAAATCGATAAAGGGCGATCTTGATGATGAACGCGAGCTTGTATACAAAAAATCTACAGGGTGTCCTGCTAAAAGCTCCTTCCCTTGGATTCCACTTGAATTCGGCGACACAAAAAAATCATTCGCAGTGCAGATCACCGGACTAATTCGAGTAGAAAAAAATGCATAAGAGAAATACTCGACCAAGTCTATGGAACATTTTTTTTATGACGTTGAAATTTTACGAAATTCGAATAAATGTGACGAATCATTTTTTTTATTTATTTTTTATTTCGTGGCATTACGTAGATGCAAACTTCAGGCTCATATTAATGAAAAGTGCAGATTAGATTTTTTGGCTTGGAAATTATTGTGTCTGCAGTGAAATTTACAGAGTTGACTAGATTGGTAAGGCGACACCCTATATATTTAATGTTACTGCATGTAGGAGAAGGAGAGAATGTGGAGATGAAATCGAAGCCAGGAAATTACGTGGCCCGTGGGGTTTACGTAGCACGGTTGGTCTCGACCTCTCTTACGTCTTGGCCCTTCCAGCCCTCTGCTGCTTCCACCGCGCGTTTCTGAATAATTCATTTTAATCGCGGGGAATACTGGGAATTCAAAGTGCATACTCCGAGAGCCAGGAGCATGAAACGCACATTAGAGTCCCAACGAACTGTGCGGCATGTTAAATATTCCTTTCATTTATTTCTCTCCCTCTCAAAAAAAAAAAAAAAAAAAAAAAAAAAAATTTAAAAAAAAAAAAAAAAAAAAAAAAAAAAAAAAAAAAAAAAAAAAAAAAAAAAAAAAAAAAAAAAAAAAAAAAAAAAAAAAAAAGACGTTGAAGTTGGGATTTTTGAAGTTTGCAACGAAGATATGTGAGCTCGAAAAATTTGAAGATTTTTCTAAATCCAAAGAATCATTGATGAAAATAAATATTTTTCGTTGGATTTCAACGTTGCTTCAGCATCATTTTTTTTCTCTGTACACGCTTTGGCTCGAGTTTCGGATAGAATTTTTTATACGAGGACAATTTGTGGACTAATTGATATCGTATTTCGTGCGACATGAATCTCGAACGTATACCAAACAGGATTAACGATCAGGGATATTATTTCAAGGACACAGAATCGCGGGTAACAAAGCACGAGCGTTCCTTCTTTTTTTCGTTCAATATATTTACACTGGTCACACCGACGTAAAGGAAAGACGTATATAAAGTTGGACAAAGATGGAAAAGCGACAATGGAAATATAAAAAAGCTCTGGCGACGCATGCACACCTCGTTTGGTTAGCATGTATACGTTTTGTGCCAACGATACCATTATGAATGCAGCACGTTTCCATTAACGTATATAACGAGGGAAACGAGATGGGCCGCGAGGCAGTCGTCGTCACAGAAGAGTTGCCTCAACGCGCTACTACCGCGCGTTGTGTTTTGTTGTGAAGCTTAACTCAATGTCGCTATAGAATACTAGAGAATATACCGCGCGACGTTTGTGTGGCTATGAAAATGTTGGTATGCGCACATACATCGTAATAATCGTTAGATATAGAGACGGGACTTGACAACAAAACGCGTCACACTGTCGATTCTCATTTCTAGAGCCCGTTTATTTTTTCTCTTCGTTCCGAAATCTCGGAACGAAATTCTCTTTGTTCGGAAACACGATCATTAAATTCTGAAAAAATATTCACTGCCAGAGTAAAAGAAAACAATAGACACGACGTTCAAATTTGCATCGTTGGAGTCCAACGAAAAATATATCATCCATTCACCATTTTTTCGTGCGTTTTTTCAAATCGCCTAAAGATTTCTTCGACTTTTTATTTTCCGTTCGCAAAAAATTGTCGGAGAACGACACTGCAGTTTCGTTTTTGGCTCTGCTCTCGAAAAATATTATGAATTCATTGATTTGATGCATTCCGACAATATCAACGTCAACGTCTCAACGTCATTATTGGATGCAACGAAATTTTATTATTTATGTGGCGATGCTCAGTGTCCTAATGAAAAATATGTCATTTTTCAATGAGAAATTTAATTTTTCAATAAAAAGTGGAATTTTCCATTTGGACAATTGAAAATAGGAAATTGGAAACAAATAGAAACGTAATCGATTCTCGCGACTCATAAAGCATATCAGCACAAAAAATTTGGATGATTTTGAAAATTATGAAAATCATTAATGTAAATGTATATTTTAAATATATTTAATTTAATATAATTAAACATAATATCATTTAATATAATCGAATATAATTAAATATAATTAATATGATTAAATTGAATACAAAATACATTAAATATAATATATTTTAAACTATAAAATATATATTTTCCGTTGGATCCCAACGTTGCAAACTTCAACTGCATTTTGCAATGATGTTGGAGTTTACATCGTTGAAATGCAACGAGAAACATAGATTTTTCTACTCGTTAATTACTAAAAAAAAATAGAATAAAATAAAAATGAATGAATTAATTATATTTTTTCGAAAGCAGAGCCAAAAATAAAACTGCAGTGTCGATCTACGACCATTTTTTTGAATAAAAAATTGAATGTCGAAAAAAAATATTGAGGCGATTCCAAAAATACAAAAAAATGGTGAATGGATTGAATATTTTTCTTTGGATTCTAACGATGGAAATTTTCATGTCGCTTTTTTTTCTAAAGAATCCGTGGATCTGAGTCCATAATATTTTTGAATCACAATGTTTCCATATATACATTAAATACGTGATGTATGAATAGTTATTTCGAAGGCACCTTAAGAGATGCGTTGCAACAATTATTAGCCCTGGGAGCCAGGGGTCTATTAGCGTTTTGCTCGAAACGGTCTGAACGCTTGCTCTAAGCTAAACGTAGATTTTAGACTACAAGCCATTCGCGGATATTTCGCTGGGTTTTCCACGACTGAGGACAGTGACGATGAAAGTTTGAGAGTCTAGAGCGTGCTTTTTCAAGGTCCGTTTAGTGCCAACGGAAAAAGACGACGGTCAAGTGGTGCTGGTGGTGCGGGAGGGGGAAGAGCGAGACGAACCGATATATATTGAATAAGCGCAATCGCGAAACGACGACACTGTTTTTGGCGCGAGACCGATCTCTTTTGACGCGATTTTTGCATCGAGTTATTCACGCGAAAATTATCTCCTATACACATATCAGCTTGATTTATTTCGAGACTATTTATTCGCGAAGAATCTGTACATTTTTCCCCACAAATTGCTGGCGTATTAAATTACTGTGGGCGGCGTACCTGCGCGCACTTTCCTCAACCGCGCGGACCATTGCTAAATGTCAATGATTTTTTCAAATCGCAATTTTTTTATTTTCCTAAAATCCCAAAATTTCCCAAGCGTTTAAAAAATAATTACCTCGACTACCATTTTTGTTTTTTCTTGACCAGATCTCAACATTGACAATAAATAAAATAAAATAATAAATGAATAAATATGATGAATATAACAAATGAAACAATAAATAAATAAATATTCTTATTCAATATTTTTATATTGACAATAAAACAAATAAAATGAAATAATGAATAAATAGAATACATGAAATAACAAATAAATTAATATTAAATAAAATAAATAAATTAAATAATGAATAAATTAAATAAATTAAATGATAAATAAATAAATATAATAAATACAATAATCAATAAATAAATATTGAATAAAGTAAGATAAAATAAAATGAAATGAAAATTAAAAGACGATAAAATGATTTTGTTTTTTGTTTTTAAATCCAAAGACAGAATCGATACGAAAAGCTTCCTGCTCGAGAAGGTTTAATTATCACGATAAATATTGTTGGCACTGGCCGCTCTAGAAGGAGAAGGCGCGTAATAAAGTGAACCTGAAATTTACTGAGAATAAGTAAAGCACAGCCACGTTGAGAATGGACGAGCAGAAATGATTGACTAAATTCGTGAAAGCTTTTCCCTTGCTAATTTCTACAAATACTGGGCAACAACCATTTCGTTATTGACCAAGTAGCAATGATCGTTCATGGGCGATTGGGAGCGCGACACATTATCAGGAGAATTCCCAATTACCAGCACTTGGCGAATAAACGTTTGGAAATCGAGGGTAGAACATTGTTCTCCGACTCACACGTGCAGCGGAGAACAACGCGCCAGCTTTGTATGTGGCTCTGGAGTGGCGAGCATCAGGAAGGCCAAAGCCGAGGAAATATCCACGCCAACTTTTCCAACATACGACCTTTCTTTAAAATGCTCTCTCTATAGATATGGACGATGAAACTCTGCCTTGTTGCCTGCGATCCTACAAGCACATCAACGTCGAGTACCACCAACGAGAAACTGTAGAGCCATACCTAATTATTCTACCTTTCACTACGACTATGCTTGCTCGCGGGCCCAATTCGTTATTCCAGAGTGTACCACTCCACCATCAACTAACCAGAGAATAAATCTCCTTCCGGCCATTTTTCATATTCTACCGTTCATATGAAACGTCCTCAGCACGTCATTGTCCCATTAAAACGCAATTTTCTTGTGTTTAACAACATTTTCTCCACTCTAAAATTAAGCTCCTTTGATCAATTTTGATGAGCCTGAAGTTTGCATCGACGCAATGCCACGAAACGAAAAAAATAAAAAATAAAATGAAAAAATAAAAAGTGACAAATCATTTTTTATTTTGATTTTTTTTTTCTTCATTTCGTGGCATTGCGTCGATGCAAATTTCAGGCTCATTGGTTCGTGGTATTGTTTCATTCCGGCTTAAAAAGCTTTAGTTTTTAAAATGACAGTCCTATCAGGGATATGAAAGCCCCTGAGGGCTCGGTGAAACAATGCTATTCACCTCGTCGCGTACTAATCAGGACAAAAAGTATGAGAAAAGCTTCATTGTTTTTCTTGCAAAGAAATATCAATTCGTGGCAAGTGAAAACAGTCAAAAGAGATCAATAATTCATAGAGACTTAACACACTCGGTGTACGACGGAGCTTATATATTCGTTACGACTCGATTCTCCTCGCTAGTTAGGCTCAAGAACCCTTAACTCGATCAGTCTTCTCCCAGCTCTACGAACGAAATAAGTAAGACATATTACGCTATTCGCGACATACGTAACCTACTTATGTTCCTCGCAGTTTTGACTTACACGGTATGGGCTTGTTTCAACGTCGGATTCCACGGGCACATCTGTCGTGGCTTGTTTATTAAATGACTCGTGAAGTCAAGAAGTTAATACAGATCAATATCGATGCGGTAAGAAAGACTCGACTTCCTGCTCGTTGCGTCAAGGAAGGACGACTTTGAAGTTTGCATATCGTTGGAGTTGAACGAAAAATATTTTATCCATTCACCATTTTTTTTGTATTCTTCGAATTTCCTCAATATTTCTTTGACATTCAATTTTTTATTTTTTTAAATTGTCGTACGATCGAAACTGCAGTTTTATTTTTGGCTCTGCTTCCAAAGAAACATAATTAATTAATTAATTCCGTTGGGAGTGCTACGAGAAATATTCTCAATGCATTCACTATTTTTTTTTTTTTTTTTAAATCGCCTCAATATTTCTTTGAAATTCAATTTTTCATTTGCACAAATTTTCGAAAACCGACACTGCCCTTTCACTTTTGGCTCTGTTTTTGAAAAAATAAAATTAATGAATTAATTCCGTTGCATTGCAACGATGCAAACTTCAAGATCATGGAAAGCATGAGCGTGAAAGTTTTTCGTGTTTTTTTATTTTTTTCAACCTCCTCTTTTCGAGTATCCGGACGATCTCACGAAGGCTCACGCGTAGTGAATAAATATTTGCCGTAAGTAGAAAAGTTTCGACAGAGTTGAAACTCTGAAAATAAACAAAAGTTACATTTCGCATAGTTCAATTTTTTCTGCCACAGCATCCCAAGTAGCAATTGAGCGAAATCACACGAAAGTTAAGAGAAAAGTCACAGGAGCCCTGACAAAGAGTTCTGCGAGTAGAAGAATTTTCTCACAGTCCATACAAAACGCCATACTCGTCGCGTACCAAAGTCTTTGTATGGGTGGCTGCCTCGTATAGAGGGCGCGAGAGAAAGAGGGTAAAAGAGTCGATGAGAATTTCGAGGATGGAGACCTACACACCGTGAGCTTTGGGACAGCGCACGTAAGGGGAAACATACGCATTGCCCGGAAAGAACATTCAACCGCTCCAGTACGATCACACACACACACACACACACATATATATATATATATATACACCATGAGAACGCGACGCATGTGATTCTCCCCACCAACCACCAGCCTGGCGATCGGGAAAACTGGGTCACTCAGACAAACAGCAAGGACTATCTACTTGGAAGAGGGACGATGTTGAAGTTTGCATCCTTGGAATAAAAACGAAAACATTATTTTATCAATCATTATTTTCATAATTAATCCACTTTTTTCATTTTTTTCGTAAATTCAGATTTCGAGTGGTAAAAAAGTGTGCTCCACTATTTTTGACAAATACTTACCAAAAATTTGGCACTCTGCTTAGAAAAATAATGAGTTTCCGTTGCATTCCAACGATGCGAACTTTTTTATTTTACAAATACATTTGTGAGGTCCAGAAAGGCAATAGCCAAATTAAGAATAAAAAAATTCGAACAAAAAATGAGAAATCATTTTTTTTTTCTTTCTTTTCGTGGTATTGCATCGATGCAAACTTCGGGCTCATGGAAACAACAAATCACCTTAAATATTAAGTTATTTATTAACTTTTAATATTTAGTGAATATTTTGAGTTAAATTTTCAACTTGTATGTACGCAAAAAAATGGAAAATTGGGTTTTTCCTATCAGTTGGGTTTTCCGAAGGATCAAGGTGTTCGAATTCGTACTAATGCGAGAGATGCGGACAGGCCACGTGACCTTGAATATTAGCTCGTTCATGCTATGCAAAATATTGGAAATTTCCATTCTACAAAGTGAAAGTTTGCAACAATTTGATGAGCCTGAAGTTTGCATCGACGCAATGCAACGAAATGAAAAACAAAAAAATGATCCGTCACTTTATTTCGAATTTTTTATTCTTTATTTGCCTCTTGCCTTTTTTGGACCTCACGAATGTATTTGTAAAATAAAAAAGTGACGAATCATTTGTATTTTTTTATTTTATTTTTCTCATTTCGTGGCATTGCGTCGATGCAAACTTCAGGCTCATACAATTTCATCTCTCATCGTTGTTTTTTGAGTAATGGTGATTTTTATGTTCAATTCTTTGTGTTAAAAATATGACGTTGATGCATCGTTGAAATGCAACGAAATTCCATTTTTTCTATGGCGTTGTTTATTATTTAAATGCAGAATGTAATTATAATGATAAAACGATCGATTTTCGCAACTGAAAAAATATATCAGCTCGAGAAATTTGGATGATTTGAAAAATGCAAAAAATCATCAATGAAAATAAATATTTTTCGTTGGATTCGAACGTTGCAAACTTCAGCTTCATTAACGTTTTAAAAACTCCACTTACATATTCATAGAGATCGAAGTGTCCGTTGAACGAGGATGATCTCTCTCGTGACCAACTAAATGAATCTCCATGGACACGAATCTGATCGGTTCGATAAACGGTACGAGTGTCTCCTATCCCTAATTAGTTTCGCAATGAGTCAAGGGAGCATTTCATCCAATAGATGAACATGAATGGCGAAAATTTCGTACCAAGGACGCGCAGTATTATTTTCACGAATAATCGACACGTGTCGATTTTTTTTGTAATCGAATAAAAATGGAGAATAAATATAAATCCAAATAGAAATGCGGTTCAAGTTTGCATCGTTACAATGCAACGAAATTCTATTTGTTTCCGTGCTCATGGTTATTATTCAAATGCAGAATGTAATTTCGATGATAAAACGATCGATTTTCGGGAGCCAAAAACTACATGAGCTCGAAAAATTAGGATAATTTTGAAAATTGAAAAAATAATGAATAGAAAAAAATTATTTTTCGTTGGATTGGAACGTTGCGAACTTGAGTTTCGTCATAAATCGGAATATTTGAAAAAAGTTGAGATAAGAATAGGAGGAGGAGAGAGAGAGAGAGAGAGAGAGAGAGAGAGAGAGGGGTGACTTACAAGGATACGTCCAGTTGTAGTTTGACCGGAAATGAGCTCGCCAGCCCAATCTTTGGCCTCGGTCATGAAGGTCCCCTCGAACTCCTTGCTCTGGCGAGCGGCCTTCTGTTCCTTTTGTTTGGGGTCATTTGGAGCGAATTCGGGCTCCTTTCGACACCAGAGAAAGGCAAACGCTCGCCAGAGCAAGACGATCAGCAGCCCGGAGAGGAAGGTGAAAATGCTCGATAGGACGAAGCACCACCATTTCCGTTCGTGGAGGCAGCCGTCATCCTGAGTCTGCTCGGTCGTCTCGTCGTACGTCATACCGGCAGATCTCTGCCTCCCGTATCGTACATTCACCGGCCCCTATACCTAATACCAGCCAAACCCGTAGCAGCACCTTTTATGCGACGATGCTTCATCATTGAACAATGGGAGAGCGAACCGCGCGACGAAACGATCGCGGCAGCTCTCCGGCCAGCGAGCACGCAAGGTGTTACTTTTATACGACGAACGTGTCAAAACAGCACGGAGCACACACCTGTACGCCAACAAACTAACGACAATCACCGCCACCCTAACATCTTTCCTGCCACAACGGACGAGAAACCAAAAAAAAAAACACGAAAAAGTATGTTTTTATCGATTTTTACTTGGAAACACTTATTTTCACTTATTTATTAATATCACTTGATCGCTGGCAATCTCCTGTGTCAGTGTGTCTGTGTGTGTATGTTGTTTTTCACTTTATTTGTAACGAGAGATTGATTTAACTCGATGTAACTGTAAATTCCAAATTTTCAACGCGAAACACCAAAGATTCGCCTGCACTTCGAAACAGACATCGATTTTTCGGAGGATTTCCAATTTTTAGGGATTTTTATCGTATCGTATACGCTAAACGCTAGAAACACTTTTATCTGGATTGCTGGAGGGCTACGAAAACATTTGGCCATCGAGCAACACAAGTCGACACTGTGGGGGGGGAAGCACACCGAGAAAACGACGATTTTATCGACGACGATAACGAAAATAATAAGATGGTTCTTTCGTATTTCACTTGATGTTCGATCATTCCTTGTCACATGTTTATTTTTTTATATTCAACGCAATGTTTGTGAATTATGAGAAAATTTGGTTTTTCCTTCACCGATTTATTTTTGTTGATAACGCGATAGCTACAGCGAACGTAATTTTATTGCGACACCCTTACACTGCGAATCGCCATCGACTACTGGGAAACACATCGCTCGCGATACACTCGAAGGCAACGAGGGTTTCTACTTATTTTTCTATTTATTTCTCGTTTTTATTCCTTCGTCGGGATCCGGAGACGCGAGTGCGGGCTTCGGTCAAGTTTGGCTTTCCTCTCTCGGGTGCTGATCGAGACTCGAGAGCAGTGGCCTTACCTCACTCGCCTCCCTTATCGCGGAATATTTTTCTTTCCTTGTATGGCCCTCGTTCCGTTCGCAAACTTTGGAGCACTAAATCTCATGGGGTTTAATTTTTTTTTTTTAATCAACAGAATTCCACGCGCAATTGGGATATTCTCGGTTTTCGAAAATTTTCATTTGGTCCTCGAGACATCCTCGGACGCGAGTATTTGATTCCTTGAAACGCGCGAGGCTTCGTTTTTATTTTTGTCACCGCGCGCGATCTCACGTTTATTTATTTCGATCGCTCGCGCTTTCGCTCTCCGTTTCTTTCGCTCGACTATTTTCCAAGCCTCGTATTATTTACTTATTTATTTATTTATCGCGGATGCTCGTCGCTGGTCGCGTGGACGAATGATAACGCGGTTTTAAACTTGACGACGACGGCAACGGCCACGACGAAGATGACGACGGCGAGGACGACGACGACGACGACGAAGACGACGACGACGGAAAGCACTACGACCACGACGACCACCGAGTCATCCCGACTCGCATATCGCACTAGCACCACTCTGCAGCAATCAATACGCAACAATGGACCGGGACCAATAAGCTCCGAGCTTTTCCTGTCGTAGTGGCGCGCGCGTTTCTTCCCTTTCCCCCTCCCCTCTCCCACCCCCCGCCAAGCGCTACAAACGCGCTCGCGTTCACTGCCACTTTCCCCTTCTCCTCACCAACACTTCGATATTTTTTCTTTCTCTCTCACTCTCGCTCTTCCTGGCTACCGCCCCTCTCGCAGTCCCGCGCTTTTTCCCCCTCCCTTTCCCCTTGAAGGCTATCCTTCTCTTTGTCGCTCACTCGGTAGCGACCCTCCGAAACTGCTCGGAGCGTCGCGTAGCGTCGAAAAGGGTCAACTAAACTCCGCTACCCCTTGAGAGCCCCACCGCGAGGAAACTCGTACGATATCCTAACCCAGCAGAGAGATATTCTTGACAGTCTCTTTCTCTCTCTCTCGCGTTTCTTGCGACTGCGCCGAAGCACTTTCTCGTGCGAATCGTCAGGTAGATCGGACAACGGCGTCCAAGAGCCACCGATAATCCTTGATTCCCGTTGTCAATTATATTCGTAAATAAAAGCTCATAGTTTTGTTTTCATTTTACAAGATTTTAACGAGCGAAACATCTAAACAAAGAACTCGCGAATCACAAAAACGACCATAACCTGCGTCGATCGTGTGCGTGTCTCCCTCATAAGACCGTGGCAATTGTTTTTTCGTAAAAAATCTTAAAACTACGCGTGCGACGCTGCGATGAGTCACGAAAAAATATGAAGACGCCCGCGCCGACGTTGAACTCGTTTCTGCCTGCGCAATATTTCTATCTCTCTCTCTCTCATTCCGTAACACGAGATCGAGACGCGTGACGCGTTCTCATTCCCACACGAGGAGCTTACAAGCACGAGCTTCGTGAACTGTGCTAGTCAAGCGAACGATAAAAAGTCGAAACGAAACTTTCTCGTATTCCAAACGTTCGTGAATTTCCTGTATCGAAACTGTTTTAGAAAATTCCGTTCAAAAATACAATCTCGACTGTCACACCCGCAAAAAACCACAAAGATCCTGTTATCTTGTTCAATCGCATTTTCATTCCATTTCTGTGCTAACTAGAGTCCGACCATGGAAAAAAAAAATAGACTTCCTCTATACGACATCGTTGGAGTCGAACGAAAAATATTTTATTGACAATTTTTTTTTCATTTTTCAAATTGCCTCAATATTTTTTCGAAATTCAATTTTTCATTCGCGAAAATTGTCCTAGACCGACACTGCAGTTTTATTTTTGGCTCTCCTTTTAAAAAAATAATAAATTTATTAATTTAATTATTTCACTGAAATTTTCTCGGCATGACGCGTCGTTCCGAATAAATGGGACTGTCCACTGAATAATAAAAAGGATGTGTGTGTTCTAATTTTGGTTAGTAACTTATTATGTAGGCTTGACAGCTCGAAATCGATATTACGTAGACACGTGCTTATTTGACCTTTTTTGGCCGCAATCGAGAATTAATGCGAATTGAGGAATAGCGGAGAAACGGGAGGAATTTACGAAATTGACCGAAACAATATACAACCCCCCTCATTTCACGGCCTTCCGACCGCGAATGATGACCTCCTGATGCGTGCACCTGACCACCTGACCTCGTCGAACGCGTCGAGCAGACACAATTGACGTCACGATCTTGCCACTCGCTCTCTCGCTCGGAGCAGCAGCCTTCGTGCTATTTTAACTCAACCCTTATTACCCGTCCCATCCCTACTCGCAATTTCATCATAGCAAATGCAAGACAAATAGAAAACTAACGTACCATAAGAACTCGAATAATAATCGTGTCATTACGAGGAGACAAACATTACGAACATTTTTGCGCGTCAGAAAAAAAAACGTATAAACTTTGTGTCTTTTTTGCATCGACAACGTTTCCCAACTCTCAACTGCGAGATTACGATGAACACTTTTTTCGAATCTTTACCGCTGTGCTGTAAACTCTTCAGAGTCGCCATTTTGATTCGGCGCTCTGTCACTCGTGCCAACTTTTGATACTTCGCCAAGCGACGACAGTAGCCCCAAGCGGCGAACTCGGAACCAACAACAGCCGAGAGAAATATTCGGGACGCACGACCGCAGCGCGTCGTACCCAAAAGCAACCCTCGGAATTCGGTAAACTATTCAAATGAATATTTAATATTTTTCGAAGTTATTTTCGTTGTGATCGTTGTGTTTCGATTTTTATCCACATATCGGACAACCTTGAGATCCACATTATTGTCTTGCTGTGGGATCCGTCGGTATACAGCGTGCTACTGTACCGACGGATCGGACGCTCAACCGTTTCTTACTAGCGAGTTTCTTCTCTACTGGAGAGAACTCGCTTCCTACGGCCTAGGGGTAGCGACCCAGTGACCTAATTCCTTTCGAGCTCTCGTCGTATATCCGGAACAAAACTTCGTTGAAATTCACTTCACATAACTAATCGGCGAAAACAATAATACAAATAAATTCAATATTTTAAGATTTTATGGTATACACGTCTTTTGTTATACTTTACTCTGCTACACTATTCATTACGACGCGACATCTGTTCTGTATTTTTAGTATCATGTGTTCGACTCTGCCGAACATACCGACGTGCAATATGCACTTCAAAGTTTGTGTGGATTCGTTGTCGTTGGAATCCATCGAAAAATATTATTTTTCGTCGTCTTGTTCACTTTTTATTCATCCGAATACAAAATCCTCGTTTGTCCACTTAGACGAAAAATTGAAAGAAACGGGATCGTTCAATTGGGATCATTTTTCAATTTTTGGAAGCGGATAAAATTGCTCTGGTTTGGAGCCAAAATTTCAACTTCGATGTCAGTCTCTGACATTTTTTTCAAATAAATAATTAAATGTCAAAAAAATATTGGGCGATTTCAAATATAGAAAAAATGTTTTTTCTCTTTTTAAAAATGAAATTGAATTAGAATTAAAAAATTGAATATTTCGTTGGACTCCAACGATGTAAACTTCAATGTCGTGTTTCCGTCAACATCCAAAATTGGACGTGTGGAAAATAATTCACCAGTTCGATCTGGAAAAACGAAAAGACTGCAGAAAAAATAAAGAAAAAAAAATGAATGATCGTTTTTCTATTTTTCGTTCGTCATCGGTTCAATTGTTTGGTATCCGGGAGCAACGTTTTTCCGAAACAAAAACGCCTGGAGACCGATCTCGTCAGTTTCGTTTGATCGTTTCGTCGCGCGTCATCATCGTCGTTCGTTCATCCCACCTCGTCCCTTAAAACCATTTATTCGGCATATTTGTTCGTGCTCTTTTTTGCTTTTACGTTCCATCCGTCCCAGCCGAAAAATGGTAATTGAACGAGCAAGCCCTCGATTAATAATCGATATCGTATTTATTTACGAAAAAAAATTCAAACATTGCGAATCGGCGGATGCTCAGGAAGGAATATATTTTATTTGATAACTTCGTTGATCGACAGCGTGAGGTACTTTCGATCCACATCGGCCAAGGAGGAGTGCAGATAGGAAATGCTTGCTGGGAGCTTTATTGCTTGGAGCATGGAATCCAACCGGACGGGATCGTGCCTCCGCAGACGTGCAGCAACGACGAGGGTTTTCAGACATTTTTCAGTGAAACCGGAAGTGGGAAATTCGTGCCCAGAGCCGTGTTCATGGACCTCGAGCCCACCGTTATCGGTCAGAATTCTGTTCTCTCTCGCATGCCCTTTTCCTCGTTACTCTATTCCCCAAAAAGGGGGCGCAATAATTTCAAACATTTTAAAGTTTGCATCGTCGGAATGCAACGGAATTCATAAATTTATACAATTCCTTTAAAAACAGAACCAGAAATAAAGCTGCAAAAATAAAAATAATATAAAATCGAAAAATTCTATGTGAAAAAATAATTGAGGCCATTCCAAAAACAAAAAATAACGAAATAAAAAATGAATTAAAAAATAAAAAATAAAATAAAATAAAAAATTAATAAATAAATAAAAATAAAATAAAAAATAGAAATTCAGTGTCAAAGAAATATTGAGGTGATTCCAAAAATATAAAAAATGAAAAAATAAAAAATGAAAATTTAGTGTCGAAGAAATGTTCAAGTGATTCCAAAAAATATTAAAAAAATGGTGAATGGATAAAATATTTTTCATCAGACTCCAGCAAACTTCATTCTCGTAAAATTTGATTGTGTTCTATTTTTATGAAATGTTCTGACATTATTTCTCGATTTTCTGACGTTACAGATGAAGTCAGGACCGGCACGTATCATCAGCTGTTCCACCCGGAACAGCTGATATCGGGTAAAGAGGATGCAGCGAATAATTACGCGCGAGGTCACTATACCCTGGGAAAAGACATATTGGACTTGGTGCTCGATCGAATTCGTAAAATAGCCGACACCTGTTCCGGGCTGCAAGGGTTTTTGATATTTCACGCTTTCGGGGGAGGCACCGGTTCAGGCTTCACCGCACTTTTGATGGAAAGATTGTCGGTCGATTATGGAAAAAAAGCTAAATTGGAATTCGCGATCTATCCATCCCCACAAATATCTACCGCGGTCGTTGAGCCTTTCAACTCGATTCTCACAACTCACACGCTTCTCGAACATTCCGACTGTGCTTTCCTCGTTGACAACGAAGCGATTTACGACATCTGCCGGCGCAGCTTGGACATCGAGAGACCAACATACACTAATCTCAATCGATTGATCGGACAAATAGTTTCCTCTATTACCGCCTCCCTCCGTTTCGACGGAGCGCTCAACGTCGATCTCACGGAATTTCAAACAAACCTCGTGCCCTATCCCAGAATCCACTTCCCTTTGGCCACTTACGCTCCTATCGTTTCCCTCGAACGCGCTTCTCACGAACAACTCACCGTCATGGAACTAACCTCCGCCTGTTTCGAGCCCGCCAATCAGATGGTCAAGTGCGATCCACGCCAAGGAAAATATATGGCGTGTTGTTTATTGTACAGAGGCGATGTCGTGCCCAAGGACGTTAACGCTTCGATCGCTATCATCAAGACCAAAAGAGCTATACATTTCGTCGATTGGTGCCCGACGGGATTCAAAGTATTTACCTTTTTATGGCCTAACCCAAAATTGACACTGGAACGGTAACCTGGGTCAAAATGACCCCGACCTCAGATCCCTCGCCCTTTCTCCCTTCGTTCTTCCGTTTTACCTCATTTTTTACAAATTTGGGTCATTCAGACCCCGGGGTACCCTAATACGGAAAAAAAATAAGGTTACCGTTCAAGGGTTGACAACGATTGCCCATTTCTTTCGTGTCCTCCTTGAATAGGTTGGAATAAATTATCAACCACCGACCGTGGTGCCGGGCGGCGATCTTGCCAAAGTTCAAAGAGCATTGGCCATGCTTGCGAATACGACAGCGATCAACATGGCTTGGGAAAGATTGAACAGGAAGTTCGACCTGATGTACAGCCGAAGGGCGTTCGTCCACTGGTAAAAATATTTTTCATCTTTTTTTTTTTTTTATTCGTACTTATGGCTATAACCTTGAAAATTCCGATGAAAAAAAAAAAACGAGACGAAAACGACGAACTCTCCGAGTCCGTAGTCTACAAAATAGTCAACTATTTCGTGTCCAGTCGTTTAGCTCGAGCGATGAAAAAATTGATTATCCATTTTGGAAATAATTGCCGAAATGCAAAACACGTAGAATTGAATTTTGGAATAAATATCGGTGGACGCAGGTACGTTGCCGAAAATATGGAAGAGAGTGAGTTCCATGAAGCACGTGAAGACCTGGCTGCACTCGAGAAGGACTACGATGAGCTAGCTCTCGATACTACTGAGGGTGAGGGCGAGGACGAGATGTAGAGCGAAAAGAAAAGAACGATAAATCACCCCGGACGTATAAAACGTCTTCATGGTGGGGTGAACGAACCGAGCGTGGGCTCATTGCATTTTTTTGATATAATTATTGCCATTAGCGATCGGTCATGCAAACGAAACTCTCGGAACGTCGTTTTTTTAATTGTTTATTTACTGTTTCACTTTTTTTTAGTTCTAACGTTTATTGTTTGTTATTCATGTACTTTGTATGCGTTTATACAAATGTTTTGTATCGCCTGTACATCGCGAATTTTATAATTAAAAAATGTCAATATTTATTAACTCGATCATGAAAATTCCTTTCCTTCTTCGTCGCTAATGAATAATCACTGTGCAGAATAGAACGACCCCACAAAACTAAAGAAATTCGGACAAAAGTCCAGTCCATGCTTGTTTCAAAATTCGCATTGAAAACGGATGCCAAAGATTTTGAAACTTTACCATTCGCGTGTCAATGTTTAACCTCAAAACTCGAGCATCATTTACAAATTTTCCATATTGCACGATATTTCATTTTAATTTAAAGAAATAAGTTGAATTCTCACACAACCAGAAGCAGAAAAATACCGTTTCGACTGCTGTAAACATGATTTTTCAGTGATCATTATCGCAGCGCGTACTGACTGTCGTTTCAATTAACGAAATGTTCTCGATATTTATTTTTTATGGAGCAATGGGAGTCGGTACGCCGGCACGTATTAAAAAAATTCTACCGTATCGACTGAGCGTTCCTCTGATAATAATTGGTTGACGTGTCTTACGTACGAGGCGCTATTGTTATTTTCATGCGATAATCGCGCACGGATAAGAGCACGAGCATTTATCCGCGATCCGCGACACTGGCCAATATTGTTTACCACGATCGCGGTATGCTGAGTATGCGAAAGTTTGATTGAAAGGAGCAGAACTTGATCGAGGTAAGTTGAATTGCGAAAATGATGGATTCGTGCGTTGCAACGGACGAGAAAATTTTCATTATCGTTCCGATAAAATGTTGCTACGAACCTCGTTGGGTCAGTGACTGGAATTCACTGCTTTACCCACTCAAGCCATCCCATTTTTTCTTACGAACAACAAACGAGCACTGTGCCTAGTTTTAAGTTTTAGACAAAATGTGGAAAAATCAGTTTTACGATGCTGAAGAGGAAGAGACTGTGAGAAGTCTGGAGGCTCTCATGCGAGCGGTACAGGATGACGAACAGTGTCAAACCTCAACGTCGCAGCAACAGGTTTTACTAAAATCGACAAAATGGTATTAACCCAGAAAATTAGACTCCACCGCCTTACAAAAAACTTTTTACTTCTCAGGCAGAGGTCGAGGCGGACGTTCTCCGACTCTATAAAACTAAGAATCCCCCTATCCTGGCCAAGAGCAAACATGCCGCCTATCTTAAAAAATCTCTCACAAACATTTCAACGTCATTCGAGGTATGTACTCAACAAGCGCATATTTGCCAAAGCCTCAATCTCATTCATACCCTGTTTTCGAGCCTCCAGGCATTTTGACGCGTGATCAATTTTTACAAAGACGTTATATTTGGTTTGACGGGCACATCGAGTATAGAAAAAGTGAATTCATGCAGCGGAATGTCTCGTTAACTTGGCAAATGATCGCTGTGCTAATCTTGACGAGACTGGAACGATTTTTCATGGAATCGTCACAGTTTTACAATATTGAAGTATTTCAACGCGTGATAAATTTTGACAAAGACGTTATATTGGTTTTGACGGGCGCATCAATTATAGGAAAGGTCAATTTATGCGGCAAAATGTCTCGTTAACTTGGCAAATCATTGTCGTGCTAATTTTGACGAGACTGGAACAATTTTTCATGGAATCGTCACAGTTTTATGATGTTGAAGTTTGCATAATTGGATATTTGGTCTGGGCGATAAAACGATCGACATTTAAGACGTAAAAATTCACTGATTTAAATTTTGCATCGTGGGAGTGCAGCAAGAAATATTGGATCCAAAAAATATCTAATCTATTGACCATTTTTTACTTATTTTTAAAACCGCTCCAATATTTCTTCGACATTCAGTTTTTCATTTGCAAAAATTGGCACAGACCAACTCGGCAGTTTTATTTCTGGCTCCCCTTTCAAAAATACAATAAAAAATGTTGAATCCAGAAAATATTTTAAAAAATTAGAATGAATTAAAATCGAAAAAATTATTTTTAATTATTAGAAATTTAAAAAAATCAGAATCAATGGATTAATTCCATTGCATTCCAACGATGCAAACTTCAATAGCATACAGAGTGTGTAAAAATTGTACGACATTGAAGTTCGCATTGTTGGAGTGCAACGAAAAATATTGTGTCCATGCACAATTTTTTTTATTTTTCGATTTTCCTCAATATTTTTTAGACATTCAATTGTCAATTTGCAAAAATTTTCTTAGACCAACATTGCAGTTTTATTTTCAGCTCTGCTTTGAAAAAAATATAAGTAATTAATTAATTCCGATGCACTCCAACGATGCAAACTTCAACATCATAAAATAGTTAATAAAAGAAATAATAAAAGAACGAAATGTTAATAATTAGTATTTCGTTTGTTGGAAGGTTCTGGACTCCAGTCGGCCGTGGTTGTGTTACTGGAGTCTTCATGGACTGCAAATATTAGGCGTGAGGCTGGAGGACGAGGAGTATGCGAAAATAATTGGATTTCTGGCGCGTTGTCAATCGCCGGAAGGTGGTTATGGCGGTGGGCCCGGTCAATATCCTCATTTGGCTTCGACGTATGCGGCGGTTTCGGCGCTCTGTATAATTGGGACTCCCGAGGCTTATCGGTCGATAGACCGGTGAGCGAGAAAGTTTAAGATGCCTGATATAGTCTGAGTGTGACGGAGAGAACGGCGCAAGATGGAATTGTTCACATTTCAGGCAAGGACTGAGTCGTTTTTTCCAGGCGGTTAAAACAGAGGACGGTGGATTTTTCATGCACGTTAATGGCGAGGTCGACATTCGAGGAGTTTATTGCACAATTGCTGTTGCTAAATTGACCAATGTCTACAGTCCTCAATTGTTTGCTGATGTCGACCACTGGATCGCCAAGTGTCAAACGTGGGAGGGTGGTTTTGGATGTTATCCAGGAACTGAGGCTCACGGAGGTTATACTTATTGCGGATTAGCCTCTCTGGTCTTGCTAGGCAAGACGAATCTCTGTCACATGCCCTCGCTTTTGGTAAATCTCAATTGACGAAAGACCTTGAAGTTTGCATCGTTGGAATACAACGGAATTCGTTGATTTATACAATTTTTTTGAAAAGAGAACAAAAAATAAAACTGCGGTCCACGTAAATATTTGCAAATAGAAAATGTCAAAGAAATTTTTATGTGACGGAAAAAATACAAAAGAAATGGTGAATGGATTTAATATTTTTCGTTGGACTCCAACGATGCAAACTCCAAGGTCGTAATTAACGAACGTTTACAGAGCTCCACAAAATCTAATGAATTTCAATTCAATTTCCTCTACTGAAAAAATTCACGATTGAAATATATTTTTTTTTTTAATTAAAAAAAAAATGTTTACTTTTGAAAAATTAATAAATTCCGTTCGTGTGAATTTTTTAAAAAGATTATGTCCATAGTCAATTATAAGTCTATTTTGGGTCAATTTGACCCGAGGCGTTTTTTGAAGCATTGTATTCCGGTAAATACGCATTTTTTGTTTTTCCTTCTTTGTAGAAACATTTTTTGCAGCGAATTGATTTTTTGACGGAGAATTGTTCGGGTCAAAATGACCCAGTACGTACTTGGAGGGTTTTAAGGAAAAGTCCACCCTTCACAAATTTTTTTTTCTTCCATTTTTCAGCGATGGATCGTTAACAAGCAAATGCGTATGGAGGGCGGCTTTCAAGGTCGAACGAACAAATTGACAGACGGTTGTTACTCGTTCTGGCAAGGCGCCGCGTTTCCTCTTATCCACGCGACTCTATCCAGCGAGGGGAAATTACCAAACTCGAATTATTGGATGTTCGATCAGGAAGCCTTGCAAGAATATATTCTCATATGTTGTCAGTATCCCTGGGGAGGGCTCATCGATAAACCAGGAAAGTAAGTTCATCAATGGCCTTGAAGTTTGCATCGTTGGATCGCAGCGAAATTCTATTTGTTTCTGTATCGATGTTCATTATTAAAGTGCAGAATGTAATTCGATGACAAAAGTATCGATTTTTGCGACGAAAAGAGTATCGGCTCGAAAAAATTTGATGATTTCGAAAATTAAAAAAATTGTCAATGAAAATAAATATTTTTCGTTGAATTCCAATGTTGCGACCTTAAGATCCATTTTTCCATGGCGTTAAAGTTTGCATCGTTGGAATTCAACGAAATTCTATTTGTTTCCGTGTCAATGTTTATTATTCAAGTACAAAATGTAATTACGATGATAAAACGATCGATTTTCGCGACCCAAAAAGTATATGAGCACAAGAAATTTGAATAATTTAAAAAAATCAAACAAATCATCAATGAAAATGAATATTTTTCGTTGGATTCCAACGTTGCGACCTTTATAGTTTTTTTTTAAGCTTAAACGAGCGTAAAAAATATTTCATTATCTAGCCTGAAATGTTTTTCTTTATTGCATGAAATTATTTACAGGGACCGTGACACTTACCACACCTGCTACACTCTCAGTGGGTTGTCGATCGCTCAGAATTCGCCGACGCCACTAATCGTAGGACCTCGTCACTTAAATTCGGTAGAAATAATTCACCCCCTTTTCAATTTGGTATTATCATCGGTAGTCGAAGCCTCTAATTATTTCAACAAATTACCGATACCCGATTGACTCGGGGGAGCGTAGATCCTTTGTTCACGTTAATCGCCAATGGACCATCCAACGTGTTCGAATTTTTCGGAGTACTCGGATTCGAGTTATTCTCCGTTATTGCATAACGTTCTCGCGGACGTTGTCGTGTTGAAAAATCTAAAGCTTTTTCCTCCGATCGCAAAATACATTCGATTTTTCATATTTTGACCGAATGCTTTTTTTAAATTTTTATCATTATTGGAAACTCACAGTCGACACCGGTTTCCTCAATAAATCGACACAAGTCAGCGACGCTCACCAACTGCGTTTACCAATCAAACAAATAAATATTTTAATTGTTAATTAAAACGATTGTGTTGTGCATTTTTGTTCACCGCTCTCTTCCCCAAAAATATATTGAATCCCGAGCTGGATCCTTCCTGTGAAAAAAGACGAAAAAAAAAATCATGGTCGCAAAGTTAACAAGGCTCAAAATAATCAAGAGTCGCGGCCGCGGCTCGACGCCAAGTATTAAAAAAAAATGCGGTGCGCGAGCCGGCCGTACTCTTATATACAGTAAAATAGGCGTCTTATGACGTCACGGGAACTTTCAATCGTTTCTACGAAAAAACGGGGCGACAGAAAATTTTCATATCAGAATTGAATTTTCTATGATTTTTTATCTTTCGAATGAGCCTAGGTGGAATAGAATCCGTCCAACCAATCCAAAGAAATCTAGCATTAAAGATTTTGGTCGCGAGATTCGGGACACTTGATTCCGCAATTTTTTGGAGTCGGAAGGGCGTAAGTCGCGCTTGGTAAAATTTATCTGCATCAATTTTTGCTTTCGGAATGGCGAAAAGTAACCGGGAGAGGTTCAAGAAAGAATAGCCAAGGGAAATATCGTGTTCTAATTGTTCTTAAGATTTTTACGCAGGTGCTGGCAAGGCGTCCTGAGTTAATATATCCGTCAAAATATAGCAACGGGGTGTCCAATGCCGCCACAACAAGTGGTTCGCTTAGCCACCAAGCGTCGTTACGAGGAACTATGGCGAAAAAAACGTTGGCAACGCTGACTGACGCAAGTTCCCGCCAAAAACGTGCGGCACACGTTCATGCTTGTTGTTCCGATGTAAAGAGAGACTGCGTAACCGACGGATCATATCAAACCAGTTTTTGTGACTTTTATTAGAATATCAAGGAGAAAAAATGAATCTCGATTTGCAAACTCAACAAGCTCGCGTTCGTGATGACATTGGTTCTCAGTGTCAAAAACTGTTCCAGGATTTCCTCGAAGAGTAAGTAGTCGGAAAATATTCACAAGTCATTTCTGGCAGTTTTACGTCGTTGAGAAAAACACCACTCTATTTTGAACGGCCGTTATCCATCAAACTTCGTCAAGAAAACACACTTTTTCGCTCACGGATCGTGTTTTTTGCCGTTTCATTCTTAAGATTCAAAGAAGATGGAGAAATCAAGTATTTCGAACCCTCCAAGGAATTGGTCAGTCCCGAACGCAGTACGCTCGAAGTTTCTTTCGAGGACATCGAAAAATACAACCAAGTTTTGTCCACAACCATTATCGAGGAATATTATCGGTAAGTTTCATCCCTTACTCCGATTCATCACACCTTTTCCAAAATTAATCACATTCTGACAACTTTGCACTCCAAAAACTCAATTGACTTGCAAAAGATTTTGTTCAAGGTCCAAAAATGACATTTCGTTCGTAAATAATCTATAATATATATAATAAAATAAAATTTCGAAAACAATCTAAATAGAAAATCTGGTATAAAAAAAAAATATTTTAATTCTCACTAATCAATAACATTTTTCGATAATGCGATAATAACGATAATTCCTCGGCTTAATTTTTGAATTTGTCTTTAAAAAAACGTTTGCTCCCTCGCTGCGGAGAATCAAATGTTTTGCAAGGCCCGACAAGGTCAAAAATAAATTTTGGTCGAGAGCAATCGCACACCGGGTCATTTTGACCCGAAAGATTTTCTGTAGCCGATACTTTTGCATTCGTTATAAAAAATTTACTCCAAAAAACGTATATCGAGCGTAATACATCGGTTTGAAAAACACCTCGGGTCAGATTGACTCGATATGGGCTTATGGGGTATGTACACTCAAAAGGTTACCTAACGGTCGTAAAAAAATTCACAGAGTTTATCCGTACCTGTGCCAAGCGGTGTGTAACTTTGTAAAAGACACTGGAGAGTTAAAACAAGAGAAAGAATGTTACCTGAGTCTGGTAGACGTGCCGACGAGGCACAAGCTGCGAGAGCTAACGACAACGAAAATTGGAACGTTGACGAGAATATCTGGTCAAGTAGTACGAACGCATCCCGTTCACCCGGAGCTCGTGCTTGGAACTTTTGTGTGTCTCGACTGTAATGCCCAGATCAAGAACGTCGAGCAACAGTTCAAGGTCAGAATCTCCTGCAAATTTGCGTCATTGGAGTCCAATGAAAAATAATTAATCCATTCACCATTTTTTCAATTTTTTGAACTGCCTCGATATTTTTTTGACATTCATTTTTTTATTTGCAAAAATTGTCGGAGACCGACGCTGCAGTTTTACTTTTGGCTCTGCTCTCAAAAAAATTGAATAAATTTATTAATCCCGCTGCATTCCAACGATGCAAAATTCAACATCATGAAATATTATAGTTGAATAATATTTTGTCTAGTTTTCCAAATGGTTACGATCTGTCGATCGCAAAAATTGGGATTCTTGAAAAAAGTTGAAAAATTCGGTATAAATAAATATATTTTGGTCATTTTTTTTTCATTTCCTTTTGGATCGTGGACGTGGAAAATATTTTCTTGGTAATACAAAAAAAAATAATAATAATAAAATAATAAGAAATTTTTGAAAATAAGAAAATGAAATGAAATAGAATTAATTATTTGAATAATACGGCTGCATTCCAACGACGCAAACTTCTATATTTTCGAGAAAGACGCATAGACGCAGTAAAGTTTATAAATATTTTGACTTGCAGTTCACAAATCCAACGATTTGCCATAATCCTGTATGCAGCAACAGAAAGAGGTTCGTCCTCGATGTCGACAACTCGGTTTTCGTCGACTTTCAAAAGGTCAAAATCCAGGAATCTCAATCGGAGCTTCCGAGAGGCTGCATACCGCGTTCATTGGAAATCATCCTCAGAGCGGAGACTGTGGAAACGGTCCAGGCCGGAGACAGGTGAGAGAAAATGAAATTTTCCGAAAATTTAACATTTTTTCCGAAAATCTGGAAGTTGAGTGAAAAATTTGCGCGGGAAATATAGGTACGACTTTACTGGCACCCTCATAGTCGTTCCTGATGTCGGAGCCTTGGCTCTGCCTGGTACGAAAGCCGAAATAAGTTCACGACACAAGGGAGGAGTTCAGGGAGCAGGTGTTCGTGGCCTAAAAGCCTTGGGAGTTCGGGATCTCAACTACAGACTCGCTTTCCTCGCTTGTAGCATATCAGCGACTAGTCTTAGGGTATGTTTCCATTCAATTTTGTAAAATTCATGTTCTACCCGATGAATAACATAAAAAATGAACTGCGCAGTGTTTTTGCTCTTCAATTTCAAGAATCATGACAATTTTCGTGCCGATTTTGTCTTTGGATCTTAAAGGAGATCGTTTTATCGTCTTGGTCAAATATCGAATATAAATCGTCAGATCTGGTCAAGAAAAAACGAAATTTCGATAAAACTGAAGTTGGCAACTTTGGAATCGAACAAAAAATATTCATTTTGATTAAAAATCTGTTTTATTTTCAAAATCATCCACATTCTTCGGGCTCATATACTTTTTGGGTCGCGAAAATCGATAGTTTTATCATCGTCATTGTATTTTACATTTGAATAATCAGCATTGACACAGAAAAAATAGAATTCCGTTGCATTTCAACGATGCAAACTTGGATATCGTGAAAAAACATTTTTTTTGAGTTTAATTCCGAGATTTTTCCGACATTTTCTATATTTTCTCCAGTTCGGTGGAACGGAAATGGCGATGGATGACATATCGCAAGAGATGATGAAGAGTCAGATGTCTGAAGCAGAATGGAACAAAGTATACGAGATGAGTCGTGACAAGAATTTATACACGAATTTGGTCTCGAGTTTGTTTCCGGCGATTCACGGCAGCGACGAGGTAAAGAAGGGAATAACGTTGATGTTGTTCGGAGGGGTGGCGAAGAAAACGATCGAGGGAACGGCTTTACGAGGAGATATAAATTGTTGTATCGTGGGTGACCCGAGTACAGCAAAGTCGCAGCTTCTCAAGCAAGTAGTAGATTTTTCTCCCCGCGCAGTTTACACTTCGGGAAAAGCGTCGAGCGCCGCAGGTTTGACGGCGGCGGTAGTGCGCGACGAGGATTCCTCGGATTTCGTGATCGAGGCCGGAGCCTTGATGCTCGCGGACAATGGTATTTGTTGCATCGACGAATTCGACAAGATGGACGCAGTTGATCAGGTCGCGATCCACGAGGCGATGGAGCAGCAAACAATATCGATAGCAAAGGCCGGAGTGCGAGCGTCGCTGAACGCGAGAACGTCAATTTTGGCGGCAGCGAATCCGATTGGCGGGCGTTACGACAGAACGAAATCGTTGCAGAAAAACGTCATGTTAACGGCCCCGATAATGTCACGTTTCGATTTATTTTTCATTTTGATTGACGAGTGTAGCGAAGTCGTTGACAACGCGATAGCCAAAAAGATCGTCGATCTGCACAGCAACAACGCGATAAACATCGACACGGTTTACGAACAAGCGGACATCCTGAGATACATTAATTTTGCGAAGCATTTTAAGCCGGTGCTGAGCCCCGAGGCGGGAGAATTGTTGGTCGAGAGTTACACGAGTTTGAGGCAACGCGAGGGCACAGGTTCGGGAAAATCAACGTGGCGTGTCACGGTCCGACAGCTCGAGAGTCTCGTCAGATTATCGGAAGCTCTCGCTAAATTGGAATGCGTCGACGAAGTCACGGTTAAACACGTCAAGGAAGCCCGACGACTTCTGAGCAAAAGCATCGTCAGGGTTGAGCAGCCCGACATAGATCTCGACGAGGGTGGCCCCGGCGAAGAGCCTGTAGGAATGGATCTCGACGAAGCACCGCCTTTGATGGAAGCTTTCAATAGAAACGGAGACGACACGGACACGGCCACTCCGCATTGTAAGTTTTCTCCTTCGTCTTGCGCGAATTTCAATGAAAAAAAAAAAAAAAACTGCTTCGAGTACACACTGGGTCAATTTGACCCGAGGTGTTTTCCGAATCGCTTCATTCCGGTGAATATGCTTTTGTTCTTCATATTCTATCCAGACCTGTAGCAAATTGTCCAAATTTTCCGGGCTTGAATTTTTTGCAAATTAAAAAAAATCATTTTTTTTTTTTTTTTAATTTCAATTTTAATTTGAGTTTTTTTAAATTACGAAAACAGAAATGAAACACCAAAACAATCGTTTCCATCAAATGCCAAGCAATCGGAACCATTGGGTCAATTTGATCCACAGTGTTTTTTAAATCGTTTCATTCCGGTGAACATGCATTTTTTGTTTATTTTTTTGTACAGATGTTTTTGTAACGAATTCTCCAAACTTTATGGCCTTGAATTTTTTTTTTTTTTTTTGAGAATTTTTTTTTTATTTTAATTTTAATTCTAATTCTTTTAAAATACGGAAGCAAAAGTTGAAATACCAAAACAACCGTTTCCATCAAGTGCCAAAGAATCGAGGACGGGATATCGCTGGGGTCAACATGACCCAGTGTACACTCGGACGGTTAATCCGATTCTAGTCCAAAATTTGAACGAAAAACTTTGATTTGTCGCAGCGAACGGTACAAACGGCAACGAGTCCGGCGAACCCCCGAAAAAGAAGCTGACCATGTCCTTCGAGGAGTACAAAAATCTGTCGAACATGTTTGTGTTGCACATGAGAAACGAGGAAAATAGAATCGAAAGCGAAGACGAGAACAAGGAAGGGATTCGAAAGTCCGAACTGGTCGCGTGGTACCTCGATCAATCGCAAGACCAAATCGACAGCGAGGAAGAACTTCTCGAGGCTAAAGCTTTGGCAGAAAAAGTCATCGACCGCCTGATTTATGTCGTACGTATCGAACGTTCCTCTTTCCACGAATCCACGTTTTGCTTTTTTTTTCTTTTTTTTTTTTTGAATTAAAAAAGAAATTATTTTTTTTAATTTTCTTTTATTTTTATTAATTTTTTGTGTTTCGTTCCGCGTGCACAGGACCAAATAATAATTCCATTGACGACAACGGAGCTCCGGAGTCGCGGCGACGGGGCCGGAGAGGAAGACGATCCTATGCTCGTCGTCCACCCTAATTACGTTATTGACAATTAGTTAGAAATTTCGACGTCGTCGTCCACTCAGTTAATAATTATTTTATACTTTCCTTTTTTACTTAACAAAAAATACATGCATTTTTTTAATTGAACGTCCTAATGACCTTTTTTTTCCTACGATTACGATTTATGCGGATTTTTGTTCTTTGCAGGAAAGAAATTAACGTCCATCTATGAATTTCGAATCATTTCTCCTTTCAAGACTATTCTGTCTCGAGATCCAATTCTTTCCGGTGGCAATTCCTCCGACATGCTTCTAATCCCGTCTTCGTCCTGGCTTCCCTTTCCAGCTGTCGACTTCTTGACAGCAACCGCCGATGCTTAGAAAATCAACGTTTCAGGTATTAATTGACTTTTTCCCGCTAGACGAATAAGTGCGAAATTATTATAAAGGTTTGATACGTCTCGTGTGATTCTGCACTAAAAAACGAAAAGAATGAGCCCAGGATCAACCCTTTTCGTCAAATTTTACCGGAAATACGATTTTTTCAAAATTGGGGTCATTTTGACCCCCGGTTACCGGAATAAGTAAAAAAAAAAAAAAGGTTACCGTTCCAGGGTTGAATCCCGTACCCTCCTCTCCTTTTGTTCTCTCGCTCTTCATCATTTTACCGCATTTTTGGCAATTTTTTTGACTTTGAGCAAATCTGCCCCAGGCTCACGTGATCAGATTGACCCCAGTGTTAGAGCAATGAATCATTCTATATGAACTGCTCTACGAAAATCCATTGGTCTCAGGATCCATGGAAATTCCGCTGCACGTGTTTTCAGGAAAATTTGATATTTCGAGCGCCGTGCCAAATTGTTTTCTTTCCGGCGATCCTTAGTGGTCTCTCGCTCCCTCTCTCTCTCTCCCTCGCTCTATACTCAACCTTTACAAACTTAATCAATCAATCACTCTCCCTCTTTCTTTCTCTCTTTATTCCTGTTTTTTTTAATTATTATCATTATTTTTTTATTCATTTTTTATTTATTTTTTTGGCATAATTTGTTCTTGTATTGCATATCGCACAGCTCCATATGAATGAATGAATCAATCAATCAGTTCCTTACATTGAAGAAGCTAATAGAAGGTATTGATCGTTTGTACGACCGTCACTGGTTATCGTAGCCAAGATTTAACGCAGATAATGAAATGACAACTTGAAATTCAATTAATTTAGAATTTGTTGAAAATCGTTATCGGTGTTTTCTGCCTCGAATGGGTTACCGAAAAATTGTGGAGAGGATCGAGACAATTTCATCGGAAATTTTCGACATCGATACTACGCGAGACGCGTCGAAAATGTCGAGTGCATATTCTTCATCGTGCATCATTTCACCACCACTCCAAAGAACGTTTAACGACAGGTGGTGGGGCAGCAGCGAATGCGAATAAGTTGGGCCAGCTGCGTCCAACACATTTTGCAATCGTGAAAGTCTACCCGGAATTGTATGAGAGTGCATCGATCGATCGGCATGTCTGCACACAACGTTGATCACAATCCTGCACTACAAGTATAAGGCTCTTTTAAACTTTTGTATAGTTGAGATATTAACGGCGAGACTAAACGTTACGTTGTGAGGCAAAAAGGGTATTCAGTGAAGTGAAGTTTTCGTTGATTTTTATTTGTTCACTCAGGATCTACAATGGGTCGCGTGCATGGGAGATTTTGTTCTTCTCAAGACTTTAATTTCAAGAAAAAGCCACTTTTTTCTATGGAGTGTCTTCCGATTCTGCGATTCTTTGTTCCGTGGATTTGGACAGGTAATTTAGTCACAAATAACCTCAAGTTGGTCTCCAGCCTTTTTCTTTTCTTCTTTCATCGAAAATTAATTTTTTTGACGTGTTGAAAATCATGACGTTTGAGTTTGCATCGTTGGAATTTAACGAAATTCCATTTTTTCCCTTGGCTATGTTTATTATTCTAGTACAGAGTATAATTATGATGATAAAACGATCGATTCTCGCGACCCGAAGAGTACATGGGCTCGAGAAATTTGGATAATTTTGAAAATGAAACAAATCATCAATGAAAATAATTATTTTTCGTCGGATTCCAATGTTGTGACCTTTAGATCCATTTTTCCATGGCGTTGAAGTTTGCATCGTTGGAATGCAACGAAATTCAATTTTTTCTGTGACGATGCTTATTATTCAAGTGCAGAAAGTAATTATGGTGATAAAAGGGTCAATTTTCGCGAACCAAAAAGTGTATCACCTCGGGAAATTTGAATAATTTTGAAAATCAAACAAATCATCAATAAAAATAAATATTTTTCGTTGGATTCCAAAGTTGCGAGCTTCAGCCTTCATATAAAATTCACCCCCCGAGCCATCGATTTTTTCTCTCGCCGATTGGAAGTTGACAATTATTTAATAATGTTGCAGTTTGCCTGGTCGGAATGCAACGAAATTCTTGCCACAATTTTCAAAATCCAATGAATACCAAATACACAAAAGATTTTCCCTAAATCTCAACGTTCCAACTTTCAGCATCGCATTATTTGTTGCATTATTCATTCAAACTAAAACGACGGTACGAACAAAATTCTGTATAATTATTTAGCGTGTTAACAATTATAAAAAACTAACATTCCAATTTTTATGGTCATCTATTAGTCACTTCATGGAAAAGTGTGCAATGATATTTTTTATTCATACGCGAGAATGACGATCGACAATTTGTCGCTTCATATTCGTGCCTAGGAGGTTTCGGGTGTTTGCTTTTTAATTACCACTTGAGTATTTGAAAAAAACTACGAAAAAGTAAAATTGGTGGGGTAATGAGAGTCTCGCGATATTTCGAAGGGTCAAGGGTCAAAATTTCGGAGCTGTGTGTTGTGTTTTGGTTTCCGCAAGGCACACCAATCGCAGTGATTCTCGTAATAAGTATTGATTGGCTCGGAGAAATGGTAATTGTTGATATTTGGTGTGTTGAAGGTGGTTTTCGCGAACAATCCAATCAGTGGGATAATGATAATGACTGCGCTTGCATTGACCGCACCGGGTAGCCTCGTGGCCGGAGCTGGAACAGGTTTTCTCGGACTTTTACTTTCTTTGGTATGCAATCCGTATGGCATAGTAAATTTACGCAAACTTTAGCCCACGCGTGCATCGCTCGATCCAATTTCAAATTGAATTATCTGTGCAGGTGAGTATCTTCTATGCTACAGGGAGAAGCTGTGTGTTGCACCGCATTGCGGACCTTTCCTGCCGCATACTGTACAAGACACGCGTTATCCTAGACACGGATTCTGGGATACAGGTTTTTCCTTTGGATTGAAAAAATTTTATCATTTGTCATCAAACTCCGTACGAAAAATTTGAATTTTTTTTTTTTTAACCAGAAACACCGGAGACGGTAATTTTTCATTCTTTATCTCTGGAACGGTAACTTGGGGTCAAAAACGACCCCTGGCGACGCTAAATTCCGCGCACTTCCTTCCTTTTTCCGTTTTTTTGTCGTTTCCCCGCGATTTTGACTCATTTTTTTTTATTTCGACCGAAATTCTCCCGGGCTCACGTGATTCTGCATTAAAAAATGAAAAGAATAAGCCCAAGTAGAAAGGTTTACGTTAAATTTTAGCGGAGATATGAATTTTTAAAAATTGGGGTCATTTCGACCCCGGGTTACCGGAATCCGTGAAAAAAATAAGGGTAATTTTGATGCAATCTGAGGAACAGAGTTTCTCAAAATCCAAGTAGCACGAGTTTAGAAAAATTGCACGAACCACCGTTGATTTTCTCCGATTATTTTTTTTTTCGAATGACTAATCGGATCTCGAATTTTTCCGCACATTCACAATGAACGTGCTTAAGAAATGTCCGATTAAATTCCATTAAGTCTCTCCTTTTAATTTCGTACGCGGTTTCTAATTTTGTTTCATGTAGCTGCTTCGAGATATCGGAGATAATATAGACAATGGTCTCACAATCTATAATCCGGTGCTGATTGGATCCGTGACGTATGCGTTGGCCCCAACTTTTTACGGTCCAATCGATGCATTTGCCGTTTTAATTGTCCTCGCCGGTACAATTTTCAGGTAACGAACGATTGTGAATCTAAAATAATGTAAGAAAATTATTTTCACCGATCCCTCGAAATATTCCGAATATTCAGCCATTTTTTCAGAAAATAATAATGTTTTTTTTTTTTTTTTTTTTACGAATTTTCACTTCCAGTGTTTATTTGACTCGCTCGCTCGGGACTGCGAGATTTCCATGCATAACTGTTCCGTTTAATGTCGTGGAAATCATCCTGCTGCTTGTGTTATCGATGCAACGAGATTACGGACAAACATCAGAGGCTTCCGAGATCGTCACGATAAAAACTGATTTACCAACGGTGAGAAAATTCCCGGATATTAATTCTTTCTGCTCTGGAAATAATGGTCAACTAATTTTTGTTTTCTGTTGCCAAAAAAATTAACAGTTTGCTCGATTTATTTGAAATTTTCGTAGGACCTCTTCGTATTTGTCTATCGACCAACGATGAAGCTAAAATAGCTGCTCTGCGTGAAAGCCCTTTCGAATGCATACTGGGTCATTGTGACCCCAAAATTTTCCAGCCACCGATTGTGGCGACGAATATTTGGCCATTTAATTTTCGTTTTCGTCGAAAAATCCATCGAGGGCTATAAAATATAAATTTTTTACTACAAAAAACGTCTCTACAAAAAGAAAAAAAGAAAAATGTGTATTTTCCGAAATACAAAGATTTGAAAAAGTCCTTGGGTCAGATTGACCCAATGAATGGGTAACATCCAGAAAATTGAAACCTTTCCGCGAGTATATTTGACAGAAATTTGGTAAAAAAATCGAATTTTTCATTTTAATCGAATTTATAAAAAAATCAGGATATCGTATTGAGCGGAATAGCCTGTCACCGATTGTTCGTCATTTAACATTCGGTTTCGTAAAAGAAAAATTTCAGGATCACAAAATATAGATAATAAATTTGAAAAAAAAAAAAACAAAAAATCCACATTTCCGGGAATAAATCGATTTGAAAAGCGTCTCCGGTCCAATTGACGCAATAAATAAATAATATCCACAAAATTGAAATCCTTCCGCGAGTAAATTTGATAGAAGTTTCATAAAAAAAATTGGATTTACCGTTCGATTGAATTTTTTATGCCTGACAATCCAATTTAGTCGAGGAAGCTCGATGAAAAAGATTAAATAAAATTGCGAGTCCATTCGAGCTGAAGAGAATTTTTATGAATCAATGATAATACTTATTCACATTACGTGTGAAGTTTGGAGGATCGGTGTTGGTTCGCGAGAGTAATAACCGCTCAATAACATTCGTTCGCTAATCAAGTCGGAACGGTCAATTGAAATGTGAAATGGAGTAGCGGTCGGCTTTAGCAACGTAGTGCGAATGATCGCACGAATGTAGGTCAGGTGCTCCAATTTTTAAACTCCGAGCCCGTGCTACGTTGCTCGCGTGGACGTTGCACCTGCATCGCATACATCGTATTTATTTACCCTGCACCAGAAGCTCGGTAAAGTGAGATGGAAACATGAAAATTACGTGAGCTCGCGGTACGAACAAAAGCCTCGACGTGCGGTAGAATCAACGCCAGCTGAGCAGGATCCAGTGACGTTATTCCAACACTTTTGTCTCGCCTCAGTATTTTCCTCCTGAGTACTTGAATTTTCGTGTACGACACTAATCTGTGCTCCCGGAGCCTTTATCATATATAATGTCGAATTGAGCAGCTCAACGGTCTCGAATAATCCGTTTAATCACGATTCACTCGTCTATCAACCTCACCCTGTTATTCCTAGCAATGACCTTTGTACGTTCTCAAATTTTTTGTCATCCCGTTGCACCCAAAACTGAGGCTCTCTGTCCAATATTTTTTTTCCCAATTTTTATTTTCGCCATTTTCCATTTTTATTTGCACACTTAAACTTTCGAGTACATACTGGGTCGTATCGACCCTGACAATATTCTGTTGCCAATTGTTTGGCATTCGATGGCGACGAATTTTTTAGGTTTCGTTGTCATAAAAAATTCATTTGGGGCCAGAAAAATGGACAAATTAGTACAAAAATAATAAAAAATCAAGTTTTTCGAAAATACAACAGTTCGAAAAATGCATTCTCTTTGATTGTGGGACGTTCTGGATCTAGAAACGGTTGTAGATAATGAAGACCACCTCACGCCAGGCAATGCTGAAGAGTTCCGGCCTCTAGCGCTTCTTTATTTTTTTTCAGCGTCTTTTGTGTCTCAAAATTTCGTTCATTTTAATTCTTGAAAATCATGTACCCCAGTATAATTAAATTTTGTTTGCAATTGATAATTTATAATTTAATGTAAGATTTATAGATCAATTTACAATTTATAATTTAATTTAAAATTTATAATTCAATTTACAATTTATAATTTTGTTCAAGATTTATAATTCAATTTACAGTTTATAATTTTATTCATAATTTATAATTGTACAGATTCCCGGCAATCGGTCGCTAGCCAAGTATCAGGGGATGTTGTGAAATACCCGTGATTGTCAAAATCAAGCACCGACCTGATGAGATGTAATGATTAATTTTTTTTTTTTTTTTTTTAGGAAAATTCAACGGAATGGCCGTTCGAGAGTTACGAGCTATTCAATGAAACTGTTGACCCTGCGAAATTGAATTGGGGACTGGTAAGCGGAATGATGGGGCACTGGATTCTCAATTTGAAAAATTTGCTTCATCAATTTTTGGCACATTTAATTTAATCATCGATTTTCCATCCAATTTATCGATCGCTATCAGCACGAAATATATGAGGCAGGAAATAAATGTGAACTTGTGAATTTAAAAGGTTTTTCGCGGGGTTGTTGCTTCGGCCTCTCAAGTTTATGCAATCGATGACGTAGCCGCTGCTTCGGTCATCTATCTTGGCATTATCGTCTATTCACCACTCACAGCACTCTTCTCTTTTTTCGGGGCAATCATCGGGTCCCTCGTAGGTAACTCGTGACGATTTTTTTTGAGATTTTTAAAATTTCGTTGAATACGCTTTTTTGTTTAGAAAATGTAATAAATTTTTTAAATATTCCGAATGAAAAATTTTAGAAATATTTCAAATAAAAAATTTTGAATTAAAATGATTTTAAATTAAATAGTTACAATATTTCAAATTTAAATTCGAAAACTATTTTTCAACTCAAAATAAAAATAATAATTAAATTTAATTGAAATTGGAAATTTTGATATTGTTCAAATTTAATTAAAATTAAATTATTAAAATTTATTTAAATTCAAAAATTTTCATTTCAATTCAAATCTAAAAGTTTGAGGACCGGAAGTCCAAAAAGTAAAATTCATTTACGTAGTTCTGCGAAGAATCGTACGAATTTTGTTGAATCATTTCGACGTTTTTTTTAGTTATTCTTATATACGAGCTTAAATTTTTATGGCTGAAGCTCTGGGTCTGGACGTTCCTCATGTTTCCGTCTACGCTGGACTCTGGGGCTACAACAGCCTTTTAACCGGTGCAGCTTTTGGTGGGCTGTTCTTTGTGATGAGTGGTCAAACCGCAGCTGTGGCTTTCGTGGCGATAATATTCACGACGTTGCTCCAATATATCAGCGATCCTCTCCTGGCAAAGGTTATTCCATTAATAACCCTAGAACGATAACTTGGGGTCAAAAACAACCCCCAGGCGACTTTAAATCCTTTCCTCCCTTCGTTCTCCCGTTTTCCATCCTTTTTCCCTAATTTTTGACCAATTTTTTTACTCCATCCAAAATTTCCCCACGCTCACGTGATTCTGCATGGAAAAACGAAAAGAATGAGCCTTAGTTAAATTTTTTTCGGCAATTTTTGCCGAAGATATGAATTTTTGCAAATTGGGGTCATTTTGACCCCACCGGTTACTAGAATAAGTAAAAAAAGGTTACCGTTCTAGGCTCAAAATAGTCAATGATTTATTTTGACGTAACGTTAGTGTGTATTTTTATTTTATTTTTTTCATCAGGTCGGACTTCCGGTTTTGACGATACCATTCGTAGTGACTGCCTGGTTATTTTTTGGTCTCCGAGATTCAGTCGACGGAACTTTTCCCCGTCCAGCATCGGTGACGTTTCCTGAACATGAGCTCCACAATTATCGCTTGAAGGAAAACGAGTTCGACCTCGAAAAGGTAAGAATTCAACTTGCCACGTTCTCCAAAGATTCGAAATGTCGTTTCGAGCGAGAAATTGATTTTCAACAGATGGAGGAAAGCTCCGATGCCGAAAGTCCGACTGTCGATGAAAAAAAATCCTCCAACGATTGAGAAACTTTTTCATTTCCTATAAAAGTCTACAGTTTTTTTACGAACGAACGAAAGAACGAATTGAAGAGATTATCCGGATTGAGACAACGATGGGAAAAAATCAATCTAGCTTATTGCGTGGCCTCGACAATAATGCCTGAAGGATTTGCCGGCGCCAACAGGACTAACAATCCAACGAGCACGCAAAAACCCTCCCACGTTTATTATTTCTTTCCCTCGAAGAAAACGACTTTCCCAAGCGAATAAACGAAAAAAATAACGCACAATAAACGGAGAAATCTGCTGCTGGGAAAAAGAGCGAAAAGTTGTGTTTTCTACGTCGTTCACAGAATTATCGAAAGAAGAATAGCGACTGAAAAGCAAACAGTGGATTTTTAACTTTTCTCTACGTTTTTCTTCCCAGCCCTTCAGTCGCTCCAATTATTTCGTACAAATTAATTCAACCATCACGAGACATAACCTTGTTTTTGTCTCATGAAAAACGTCCACTCGCCAGGCCAGAAATACGAGCCAACGAGCTTGCTAATCAAATTTCGAGTTTTATAACTTCGCGTTCAGTCCGCTTTGTACGCTCAACGAAAAACTCATAAATTACAAATTTATCATGACAGCCTTTCAACGATGCCTCGTGTTTTCCTCTTCCCTTGAAATTGATTTCGTTGTTTATTGCCACCATTATATTTATGTCACTTCGTCGTCCCTTATTTCCCTAGAGATTCATAGCATATCCCGACAGTCCAATATCGCGATTCGATCGAATTCTAATATTTCTCGTATCATTGCCTCGAATTGTAAATAAACAAGAATTACATTTCACCATTTTAAAAGCCTTCGAGATTGAAAAAATCATCGAGATTTGATCCCATAAATATTTTTTCTCTTCTGAATAATTCGTCCTTGACGATCCCAATTTTAAAAAATTCATATCTTCCGTAAATTTTAGCGAAAAGGGCTCAACTTGGGCTCATTCTTTTCGTTTTCTCATGCAGAATCGCGCGAGCCCCGAGAAATTTTGCTTAAAGTGAAAAAAATCGTCAAAAATGCACGGAAACGATAAAAAAACAGGAAAAAGGGCGTGGGATTCAAAGTCTCCTGGGGTAGTTTTTGACCCCAGGTTACAGTTTAAGGGTTAACAGCACGAAGAAACTTATTGTACCCCAAGATTGTTTGTTCCGCCACAGGGAGATAAGATAAGAACGAAACATTCCAATGAATCATTGCAAATTGGGTGAATAACTTTGCTACGGAAGCGTAAACACGTCCAAGATATAAGTTGCAAAGCGGGTAGGAGAATTTAAAGGGAGCTTTTAGTAGATGGGATGGTTTCCAATGAGAAAACTTGCCTCAGCATCAGTGATTTGCTGTGAGGGTAATCTACAAGTTTCAGATTCTCTACGCCATCGCTCCTGCGAAGAGAAAATCTTTTCACAAATAAAAAACATTCTTCTTTTATGCTTTTCTCTTTAAAAAGTTTGCCGAGTCACACACGAAGAGAATGGAGCATCAAAAACTATGGTTCGGAATAAAAAAATGGGGCAGCATTGATTTTTCAATAATTTTCACTTTTTTCGGAAATTCCTTTTCCCCCCTTTTCCCAAAATCGTCACGACTTTTTTGTGCAAAAAGGTGAAATTTTTTAAATCTCGATCAACTCTCACGAAATTCACGAAATTTTTTGTTTTTTCGGAATTCTCATGCAAGTTTCTTCTTTTCGTTTATAATTTTCTCGGAAATTGATAATTCGTCTTTTCCATATATGCCATTGACGGTTTTCATTCGATCGAATCTTCATAGAGGAATCATGAAATTTTGTATTCATCAAAAAAATCTTATTCTATATTGACGAACACTTGGATTCTGATTAGGAAAAGTTGGCCGGAACTCGCGTTTGTTTCTCGTTTGTGCTCCATAGGAAAAATTTAAACGTTACTTTATTCTCTCCGTGCAAAAACTTCAACCATAGAACGGTAACCTCATTTTTTGTTACCTATCCCGGTAACTCAGGGTCCAAATGACGGCAATTTTGAAAAATTCATATCTCCGGTAAAATTAAACGAAAGAAGTCCAGCTTGGGCTCATTCTTTTCGGTTTTTAATTCAGATTCACGTGAGCCTAGGGCAATTTTGCTCAAAGTCAAAGAAATTACCAAAAATGCGGTAAAATGATGAAGAGCGAGAGAACAAAAGGAGAGGAGGGTGCGGGATTGAACCCCGGAACGGTAATTTTATTTTTTTTCATCACCTATTCCCATAATCTGGGGTCAAAATGACCCAAATTTTGAAAAATTTCGATGTCCGATAAAGTTTAACGAAAAGAGTTCAATTTAGGTTCATTTTTTTCGTTTTTTAATGCAGAATCACGTGAGCCTGAGGAAATTTATCTTGAAGTCGAGAAAAATTGCAAAAATGCGATAAAATGATAAAATGGAATGAACCTCAGAACGGTAACTTAATTTTTTTTCACCTATTTCGGTAACCTTGGGTGAAAATGACCCCAATTTTAGAAAATTCATATCTCCGGTAAAATTTAATGAAAAGGTTTCAACTTGGGTTCATTCTTTTCGTTTTTTAATGCAGGACCCAAAAAAGAACGAGGGGCGAAGGGCAGGCTTTCTCTAGGATCAATTTCGAACCGGAGGCTATTGTTTTCCGCACCTAACGGAACATTACTATGAAAGTGTTTATGAGACGTGAGAGAAATACGTCGAGAGTCGTTGAATGAAAAGACGGCATAAAAATAGTGGACGTGGGTCAGCCTGGATCGAATAGGGCAGACGGACGAGGCAGAACGTTTAAGTTTCGAAGTGAGAGGCTCGTCACGCAACATCTCTGTTTTATCTCCGTCTCCCCTCGTGGCCCGATTCTCGTGGCAATCTTATGTTTTTGTAGTCGTTGTTTAACTCGCTCGTATCGGGATCGTTGACAGTTGGCCCGCGGTATTGTTCCCACTCTCGATTTCTCTCGACATATCCACGCGTATCTCGGTGCTCTCGTTAGATCCGCCATCTTTGAGGCTCGACCTGAACTACGAGGCAATATTCTCGCGCTCTCTGACTCATTGTCCTTGGATTGGGTATCTCTTGTGCTGGTGGGCTCGCTCTCTCGGTAGCCAGCAGCAACCACAGGCACGGGGAATGCCTCGCCCTAACTGGTTTCCCCGGGGGAGGGTGTCGCGAGGGACGGGGCTAGAAATGAGAAGCGCGAGCAGGCCGGAGTTTGCCGAGGAGAAAACGAGAGAAGAGGCTTGCAAAATGAGATGGAAGGATTTTCATTCTCTCTCTCTCTCTCTCTCTCTCTCTCTCTCTCTCTCTCTCGCTTACTCTCTCTCTCTCTCTCTGACCCGAAACTTCACAGGCTCTTTCTCTCTCGGTCTCTACCTGCGTATACGCTCGTTGCCTGTCTGCCTGGTTGCTCGACACTCTCCTGCCGCTTCTTGCCGCCAGTCACTCCGACACGGTATATTCGGGCGGCTGGCCATATCTCCGCTCGTACCACTGCCGCTCGTTTCAAGCCGCGACTCTATACAAAACTTTTTCCTTCTCGTACGTTACGTGTAAATAACATTGCTCGTTTTTTCTTCCTCTCTCTCTCTCTCTCTTTCTCACTCTATTTCACACACTACGTGGGCACTTCGACAGCTTCTCTCCCACTACAGATGCATGTCGGTGCGCTGCTCCATCGCTGCGGATTCAGGGCCCTTGGCTTATTGCGCGTGCGTCGACGTGAGTGCAACGAGTCGTGATTCTCGTCAACGCTACGAGTAACATGCATTTTATGTCGCCCTTCTATTTATTTCTTTCTCTCGTGCCCTCCCGCCATTATTATCATCATTTTTCCATCGACGACCTCCCTTCGATCATTATTTTCGAATATTCTAACTATATAAGTTCCCGTCCCTTCATTCCCATTAAGCGACACAACCAATTCTCGTCTCTTTTTTCACCCTCCTACGATCACCTTCCCACGGTCCAATGAAAATTCTCATCAACTCTCGACGTTTCCATGTCTCAATTCTTTTCAATCCTCCATCGAGCCCACACTCTCGAAACGTTCGAAGGGAAACGTTCGACGTCAGCGTTGAGTAAAACGGCGCACGTTTTTTTTTTTTTTTTTTCCAGCTCAAGCTCGCAACTTTGGAATCCAACGGATAATTCTCATTTTTATTGATGGTTTGTTCAATTTTTCAAATTATATACATTTTTCGAGCTGATTTACTTTGTGGGTGGTGAAAATCGATCCTTTTATCGTCAGAATTACATTTTGCACGCTAATAATATTTAATGTGTTGATTATTTATTGAATTTTGGAAATTATAGCAATTTCTGCATGAGAGAATCGTTTTATTGTCCAGATCAAATATTTCATAATAATTATGAGCTCCAGAATTACGTTCCAACGATAAATGTTTATTTTTTATTGATGATTCGTTCAATTTTTAAAATCATCCAAATTTTACGAACTATAATACTTTTTGGCTCGCAAAAATCGGTCCCTCTAACGTCATTATTTCATTCCGCGTTCGAATAATAAGCATCGCCACATAAATAATTGAATTTCCTTGCATTCCGTCGATGCAAACTTGAGTTTTTTATTCCATCACCAATCCCAACAATTTCTAGAATCACCCACGTTGCTCGTGAAATTATCAAGCCTCGTCTCGTCGGTTTTTGCGTTTTTCGACATCGATTCGAATCTCCTCAAATTCTTATGTCCATATTTTTCCACATTTCCCATAAAGCTCCCTTGATTTTTCCAGTACTGACGACTCCTCTGCTCGATCTCCGAGCCTCAGGCATAAAAATAATTGCCAGAGATAGAAAAAAATATATATTTGCAGCTCGTACGTGGGATCGAATCATTTTTTTCACATTTTTTCTTCCTCATTTTCAATTAACTTCTCTAAATACGTCGTGGCTCCCCTCTCAGCCGTTCGAAAGTTTGTTTATTCATGTCACTACGTGGGTGAAAGATGTGTGTAGAAAAAATAGGCAGAGGATTTATTCAGAGCGAGCAATCGCTGCTCGTCCTCCCACGAGAGGAAAGGCTTTCGCCATACCCGATTAGTTTTCCGTTGGTAGAGCACCGGGACGCCTCTGCTGTGGCATCCTCCCGCGCTCTTCTCGGGCTAAGGGTTCGAGCCACGCGGCAGTCGAACTAACGACTCGTGTCAGGACGGACCGAGAGAATTGAAGCCTCGAAAAGGCAAGTGGCCGCGAACGTGATCGCTTCGTATCGTCCAGGACTCGACATCGAACCTCCATCGAATTCGTGAGCCTTTTTTTGCAAAAATCTTGACACCAGTGCTCCGTTTACGAGAGTGCAAAGTTTATCATCCAAAAGCTTTTTTTTTCTCCGAGCATCTTCGCCTCCTGAGGCTTCGTGTAATTTTACGAGGATCGTTTACATTCGAGTGTCGATTGCTGCTCAGGGTCGGTCCATTCTCCACGCCAAACTAATTTATTCCGAACGCGTACGAGAGTCGAGTGTAAAAAGTGTAAATTTCGTTTTTTTTTTTTCCTCATCCTAATCTCTCAGACGGTGAGATCGTTGTACCAGAGATTTTTCCATCCAGAACGTTTCTCATGTTTTAACATTTTTTTATGTCACACTCATTTGCGGGATTCTGGGTTTACGACCCGAAAGTTTGCATCGTTCGAGTCCAACGAAATATATTTTATCCGTCTGCCATTTTTTTTTTGTATTTTTTTGGCATTTTTTATTTTTGTTCGATTTTTCGATCTCCTTAAAAAATATACAATAAATTAACATCGTCTTTCTGGGAGCCTGAGAAACCAGTGAAAATTTTACTCATCTTGTTCAAGTCCCGAAGCTGAAGTTCGCAACGTTGGGACCCAGCGAATTTTTTTTTTTTACCCAAAATTGATGGTTTGTTTGATTTTTTTAATTATTTAAATTTTTCGAGCTGATATATTTTTTGGGTCGTGAAAATTGATCGTTTCATCTTTATAATTAAATTCTGCATTTGAATAATAAACATCGCCACATAATAAATGGAATTTTCTTGCATTCCAACGATGCAAACTTCATCGTCATGTCTCTTTCCCAACAATTTCCTCGGATAAAAATAAAAAACGACGAAAATCAATTCGTTTGATTTTTGCACTCAGCCAAAAAAAATGAATTATTCGTTTTTTTTCTATATTTGTTACGATATTTTGTTGAACCTTCGGTCCATCGAGTGATTCATCATCCAGGCGATGTTTTCAATCGTCCTGGATGAGATTAGGCTTCCGGAGCATCTGAAACTTAATTAAATCACGTTGTTCTCTAGCGAGCAAAATTTTATCGCATCAAATTCAAATTGACTCAATTTTTTCGTGATTTTTTTTCAAGTTTTCCTCTCAATTGTGTGTGTGTGTGTGTTTTTTTTGCACATTTTACGATCGTCGTTTGACACTGAATTTCTAAAATTTTCAAAAAGCCTCGATATTTCTTTCTATTGAATAAAAAGGATCTTTAAGATTATTTTCGATGAAGGACTTTTCGCAGGTCATTGCTCAATGCCATTTGATTCGACCGCAAACGTGTGTGTGCGTGTATCGGAGTGTTTGTGATCTTCAGGAGTGCGTAAACAGCTTCGACAAACTCGAAACTACTCCGCCAGTCTGATGAGCTCTCCCTCTCTTCCTCCCTTGCTGAATAACGTGCGTGATTACCGCGTGGCCTAAATTTCGACTCATTATCCGCCAATTGCGAAATCCCCAAAAAAAAAACATTTTCCAATCCTTGCAAAGAATTTTTTTCCCTTGCCTGGGAGAGCGAAAGAAAAAAGGATCGAAAAATCGAGAGTAAGGAGGTCACGAATCTTGTAAAAAAGAAAAAAAATGTTGCAACTTGTAGTGCATGAGATAAGTGCACGAGTATTCCTGTCGCATGAGTCCTCCTCTGGATTCTCAAGTTAGAAAGACAATGCGAGAAAGAAGAACAAAAGGATGTTCACGAGCTGGATTTCCCTCAAGTATTCTCAGTTTTCTTTAACATATATTTATTCATATGTCGAGTACAAAGACTTGAGAGAATTCAACAGACACATACATTTATTTGGCGCCTTTTTTTAGTGCAAAATTTCACGTAATTATTTTCTGCAAAGAACGATACGAACTTTTTGGAATAATTTAATTTTTCGAGCTTTTGTTTTGTCCTGGAAAGTCTCAGCTTCGGGATGGAGGAGATTTGGAGTAATTACTTGGTTCACATTGGACGTGGATGAATATTCGAGCTAACGTGTTGCTCGCAGACGATTGGGGTAATTTAATCGTTTCTTCTTCCCTTCGAGTTTATTTGTACGGAGGAACGAGTGAGCTTAAGAAACTTTTTTTTTTTTTTTTTTTTTTTTTTTTTTTTTTTTTTTTTGTTT
>JAPYYS010000685.1:0-89225 GCA_030522525.1 Campopleginae sp. 14b | reverse complement strand
GGAAATTAAAAAAAATGAATTGAGGCCCAAAAATTGTTGAGGATTTTTTCATAGAATTTAATTACTCGCCTGGATGAGAACCGAGAGAATTGCACTCGGCAATTCCGTTCGATTTAATTTCCAATTTGGGTGTTTGGTGGTGAAGGAAACAAAACTTTAAGTTGAACGACCTGGTCGCGGATTAGAGAGAGAGAGAGAGAGAGAGTCTCAGGGGAGAAGGGACAGCTGGTTCCGGGCGAACTTAAAAAACGTGTGTCCGAAAGAAAAGGTTTAGAAGCGCGAAGCAAGTCGACGAGGTAAAATGTAAGCTGGAAGTAAAAAATATCGTCAAGTGACGTGTTCCTCATGAATAAACGTTCCTTTCAAATAATCCGACGTGAAAAGACGTTTTTTCATTGAATAGAAATTAAAAAACTGGCTCGCCGTTCGGTGACACCGAAAAAGTGCTACTGTGATTTGTTTAGTGCCAACGAATAAATCATTCGAAAGAATAATTGATCGAGCTAGTGAAACGTGACGAGGAGAAATTTAATTTTTTTTAAATCCGTTTAAAATGACCGTGACTATGGAACACAAACGAAAAAGCTCGTGGGACTCGAAGGTAATTACAATTATACATTTTAAAACGTAGAATTTTATTCACACGTTGAAAACCTCGAGAATAATTGAAAAAAATAAAAATAAAAATCACCACAAATCCCAGCATCCCAGCCAGCGTTCCTTAAGAAGGTTGGCTACGTACGATAATACGATAAGAATTTAATAAAATTTGGTGATAATATTCTTTAGCATCAAATACGATGACACAATTTTTTTCCTATTTTTTGTTCACTAATTCGAGTTTCAATAATTCGAGTTTGCAATATGCACAAGATGTATCTCGATCATTTGTTTATTTGTTTATTCACTTATTTATTTATTTATTTATTTATTCATTTATTTATTTATTTATTTATTTATTTATTCATTTATTCCTTTATTTGTTTATTTGTTTATTCATTTAGTTATTTATTTATTTGTTTATTAATATTTAATACTAAAGAGTATGTTCGCCAAATTTCATGAAATTCTAATAATTTCGAAATTTCCTGTTATTTTAAAAATTTGCTCGCATTCTGCAGAATGCAAACGAAAGACGAAAATGCAGTTAAATATAGAGCTCTAATAATAATTTAATTAATGTGGATTATTTAGGAGTTAATCGTGCATAAAGATTCGTTAAAGATAAAGTAAGTGTCCGGAACAAGGACGCCGAAGCTGGTGAAAGTGACCTCCATAAATGTGCAGCACATACGTGCAAATCTCGTAAGAACCAAAAGCTGCACAAATGTGCATGAAGCCGTTCCTTCTCATTGGTAAATGCATCGCATTCTCTCTCCCTGGGAATCGATTGATTGATTGGCTATCCTCGAAAGGTCGAACACATTGTGGGAGTCGATGCGAAAAGTCAGGAGAAAGGTAGAAACAGAAGAAGAAATTATTATGGCGTTCCAACAAACTCCCATTTTTCAATTGTCATGTTTATTCTGCCGACTTACAATTACGCAAGCAGATTAAACAAGTTGCTGACTCTTCCACGTCCTTCTCGAAGTCCCCCAGCTTCTTTGATGGCTTTGTTATGACTTGCCGATGATTAATCCATCAAAAGCGACTGCGGAATGTCTGAATCGTTTTTTTCTGGTAAATTGGATTTTTTTTTTTCAATTTCTATTTTTTGGCAAATCGCAGCAATTCGACGATCGCGAGTCTTGTTATTTTTCATTGACGTGGATTTTTCTCCAAACGACACGTTTTATTCTTACGTCATTATTTTATTTAGCCCTTAAATCATTGTGTCTCGAACAAAACTTGATTAATTTTCGGAACCACAAGAAAATTGTGCAATTGCAATTTTTTAATTTAATTTTGTTTGTGTTTTTTTTTTTTTTTTTTACTAGAGAAATGAGATTTTTGTAGACACAAAGCAGTTGCGTGGATTTGAGTAATTTGCAGGTTGGAACGTTCGAACAAAATGTTCGAGAGTAAATTACTTTTGGAGAGGTAAATTGGCACGTTAGCTCGACGGCTGAGAATAATTTGATGCATATAATTTGAATCAAATGTATTTTGTGGTCATGAAGAAAATGCAGTCGGGCGTTGTTGCAAATGTAAATTGTTGCGGTCTTCTAAGTTTTGTGGTTAACGAGACGGTTCGGTTATTTTTTCGAATCCAGCCACCGATTGGCTCAAAGATACTTTTTTCTTCTGGAATGTCGATGTCGCACCAAAGGCCCAAAATAGCAAGAAGAAAGTGGCCGAACAAGGAGCAAACCAGAAAATCAACAAAAGCCTGTTTTGCTGCTCCGACGATTCAGCAAAGAATGCAATTCGTTTATGCATTTTTGGGATTTTCCATGCTCGAGGTTTCTAACCTCCACTGGTCAAACCGGCCCTGCGAGACCTTGCAGGTCGTTCGGGGATTGAGATTCGCCAGATTCACGGCGAGTCCTTAAACTTGTAGAAAAATCGATAAAAAATTGGCCAAACAGAAAAATTCGAAAAAGACACGCTGCAACTATTCAGCGAGATATTCAGCAGCAGACGGAGAACTTTTACGACACGAAGGACAAAGGAAAATTAGTGGGGAGCGAAAGAAAGAGATTGTTCGACGTCGTGGCCCAAAAACGTTGTTAACTTTGGGCCGAGACGACCTAGTTTCGCGTTGACCCCGGTCAGTCGTCAAACTTCGCATACGGTCGCGTTCGTATCGCACGCGGAAATAGTCGGGAATGGAGCTCTCAAGGTCTTTGTGGATTCTCTTCCCCGTTGGGTCTATGGACAGCCTGCACGTGGCTGGAACATCCATGCAGCTCGATCCTTTAAGCGCAACATTAAAATCGATCTATTATGTCGATATACAGGGTGTCCAAAAAGTCATTTCCAAAAACACTTGTTCCACGTAGAAGATGCGATTTCGAATCGAAAAGTCCTCTTGCACTTTTGTCTCCGAGGCCTTCTTATCGAGATATTCGATAAAAATCGATAGTCAGCTCGATCTGACGCCCAAGGCTCAGCGTCCGATGAACCAAAAATATTCTCTCCACGAAATTCTCTTCCGCACTCAATATTCCGAGCATTCCCTGCATCGCCACCACGACTTTTCCAACACCCAGTATCGATACACATGCCAACATACATTCTATACAAACCAACTCGATACGCATTAGATGGGTTGGGTCGTCAGGTTGGATTAGCATTTGAGACACGTTCGCCAATACCGTTACTTCATGCTTACGCATACCTGATGATCGTCGCTCAGCTATTCATAAACGCTAAACCCCATAAAACGACCATACGTGGATACGCCCTTCTTCCCAGCTTCCAGCTTCCAAAAACAAACGTGAAAACTGACGAAAATCGAAGTTTTCATCAAAATTATTCGAAATATTAAAAAAAAAATCCCCAATCCTTGATTTTCCAACATTTCCAAGCGACCTCGAGGCAAATAAATCGATCCACAGGAATTCGAACGGAAATTCGATAACACGAAAAAAAAAAAAAATTGTTATTCGAGATTCGATCCATTTTTTCGTGACTTTGAAATTGATCATGAGATCACAACAGTATTCCAAGTGTTTGATTACTTTTCTCGAATGGCATTCTTTCTCCGAATGCCCTCGTGGCTGTCGATTGCCATTTGCCCTATAGAAAAGACTCCGGTGGTGAATAACACTCCGCCGTTCTTCGTCGCAGCTCTCACTGCTGTGACCTCCTAGCAGCGCTGAAAAAAAAACGGTACAATATCTTGGCCCAGTCGCGTTGTTTACCGATCAGCCAACGGTGTATTTGTATTCCCAATTGGCTGGGACGTGCGTGAGCGTTTTATTGTTTGTCGATGGGAAATAAATGGGTCATGAAGATTCTTTGAGGAGGAAATTTCAAAAATGAGATTTTTAAGAAACGATTTTATTGAATCGGCGATCGAAATCCTCGAGTCAAGAAAGAAAATGGTCGGTGCCCTGGAAAATCCCGTTTTATGAACCTCCGCTGAGGCTGATGTCTGGGTGACAAAGTTTTTCCAAGAGCCGATTGCGAGACCGCACTGGCGAACCAGTTTACGCCGCACCGGGAGAAAAATTCTCTTGAATCTCGATCTCTGATTGACTTGACCGTCTCACGAGCTTCTACACATTTTTCCTGCTCGAATTCAATCTCAATTTGGCCTTCGAGAGCTGGACTTCGACGTCTTGGAACGTCGATTCGTTATTTTTGTCTGTTCCTCATTTTTTCCTCCCGTTCGAGTGGATTTTTACACTTTAGTCGAACATGTGCAACCGCGTAAGACGCTTCTCATGATACCCATGGATCTCCCTTGCGGTCTGTTATTGGAGAGCACGCTTGAACAGCAGCACCAACGGTCATAGCCCACTCGGAAACTCGTTCCTAGAATCTGCTCTTTTGGAAAGGCGAGCAACCAGGCTTTCGTGTAACGGAATATCGTACCCTGGCTAACGCTTCGGCGAATGTTTGACAGACTGACTGTCCAGCATGCAACTATTCGTTTCTCTATAAACCATTTATTTCAAATTTTTATTTACAATTTTAGTTTGAATTTTATTTTGAATTTAATTTTTAATTTTCTTTTGAATTTTATTTCAAATTTTCAATTTTTATTTATTAATTGACTGTCGTACCCAACGTCGATCTTATTAGGAAAGAAGGGGTCCATGGTGCTCGTTGGCACTTAAAGCGATCGGTCACCCGCACGAACATTAAGAAGGATTCGTGTGTGGGTCAGCGTAAAAAATTGACGAGTGACTAAGGCGACAAGGATTATTTTGGGATATTCGAAAGACCTACTTTCCGTGTGACCGAATAAGAGAGACTGAAATTATATTTAAAAAAAAAACGGTACTTTTGAGTGAAATCCTAATAATTGAAAGTCCCGGACAACGCAAACTTACGTATGCATAACGCTAGAACCTTGATGATATTTGATCAAGATTTAAATCTTGTGCACATGACGAAATCTCACGAAGAATAATCGTAGAAAGTCTAGGGCAAACCGTCCAGTGGAAGGACGAATAACGGAGTCGAGCCACTGGTCAAATGAAAATGTCAACGAAATCCTTTTTTGCAATTATCTTAACCCGAATCCACTATTTTTTCCAGAATAACAAAAAAAAAATTAAACGAATTCGTGAAAAGATTTTATTGATTAAAAAATAAATATTCCGGGGGCTCGAAATTTTGGAAATTAATTTTTTGAGTATTCGACGAAAATGTTCCATTTTTTTGAATCGATTTTTTTGTGATTTTTAATTTTTTTATCAGTCGTTCCCCCTTAATAGCTACTTGCCATTAAAGAACTAGATAAAAACCTTAATAGGTAGTATAACACGGAATGCATCGTAAACTCTTTCAACCAGGAGAGAGTTGTATCGAAAAATATACACTACAAAACATTTGCTCGTAAGAGATGTCTGACGGCGTTGTAATACTTAGAATGTGAAGGAAATTAAGTAGAGTGATCACCGATGAATAAGCCGGGACGCATTCACCTACATTTTAATCTAGGTGAGCGTTATTATTCATAAATGCAAGATTTATTCCGAGGGCGTTAATCCCGTTATTGGATTCGTCGTAGAATTCTTTCGAATTTGTTGGAGGCTTGAAATGAGTTGGGAGGAAAAAAGTCCCTTAAGTATAAGGTCAAAGTTAAAAGGAGGTTGAATGGATTTTCCCAAAGATCTGATAAAAATTAATTATAGGATTTAAATTTCAAGGCGCAAAAACCGCTTGTTAAATAATAGGGTTACGTGAGCATTCGAAGCAGGAATCGTTAAAACATTATCCCAGCTTCCTCGTACCATGACTGTCTGACTGCCTTAATGATACGAAATTATTGTAACGATTGGCTTATCGATCTGGAAATTGTGTCTAATGGAGTGTGCAGCTTTAGAAATTCAATCGAATATCTACATGTGTGTATGGATTTGTAAAGACTAGTGGCATGCAAGCGTTCATCAATCCTAGAAGTAGAATCTCGTGTTTAATGGAATTGAACAGAGTAATTCCTGCTACTTTCACCCTAACGTCTCTGGTAATGGAAAGCTCATTTCCAATTGGCTTCGCATACGACGTACAATTTTCTTGGCCTTGCTCATTTCTGCGTTCTGTCGTTTGAGTCATTGACCGCTCGAGTTAGTAGAACTATCGAGTTGCAGATGTAACTTGTAATCTTCTTTTTTTTTTTTTATTAACCTCTTCATATCGTGGCATGTGTTCGAGAACTAGCGATCGAAGGCCAATAATTGCAGGAATTTGAATTCAGCACGAAATTCTGAATCGAAAAGTATTTGGAAAATTTTTGATCGGATCAATTCCTGAAGAGTTATTGATCGTTGAAGTTTTCGTCCAATCAGAAGTGTGCCCCCTTTTGTGTGATAAGGGGCACGCGCCTGATTGGACGAGAACTTAAATCGTCGATAACTCTTCAGGAAAGCATCGGATCGGAAAAATTCAAAATACTTTTCAGCTCGGAACTTCATCGAGAATTCAAGTTTCTAGTCTTAATTTTCTCTTTAGAGACATGGAGTAGTTAAGCTCTTGGTCCAACAGACGTTGAAGAATCGGCTCTTAAAATGACGACTATCATCGCCTCATCACGGTTATAATCCCTGCATCGTTCCTGCATTAAATTCATATCGAATTGTAACGCAATGCACGAACTTTCTAATCACCGTTCCCCCTGAAAAGATTTTCCCTACATCGTGGGTCACCGAATGCCTTAAAAATCCATCTTTCCATTTATTTTCTCCTACGCTATAGAAACTCAAATCACAAGAGCATTAAAAATGAAGCTCCTTCTTCAACGTAACTCGCTGTTCTCAGAATCCAGTTTGTTCCGGAATTGCAACATTTTCATTGAACTATACTTTTCGCCTCGAATGTACCATGTACGAGAGATCCTTAATACGTGCTTACACACGTGCTCGAGTTTCAAAGCAAATGCTGTGAGTCGCTCAACATAAAATACACCTTTACAGATGCACTCTGTATCCAGACACCGGTAGATCCGATGTTTTCGTGAGAAAAAGTACAGCTATCCTCACGAGCGTATTATTCAACTTCGGTACTTACTTTTACCCACGGAGTCACGAGAGAGAATCCACTCGATACCATTCTAATTTAATTTAGATGTGAAACTTCTGCTCTATCTACTGCGATGCCCCCGACAATTAAGATCCTTCGATGCATCCTATATTAAACTATGAATTCATGACTTACGCCCTTCTGACTCCAGAAAAATGAATTTCACTCAAACAGCCGGTACGATCTTCGAAATTTTCGTTGTTTTGGGTTCAAAAAACGTAAAGAATAAAATCAACCACTTTTTTTCATAAAATTTTGAAATTTTTTTTTTCATTTCAAAAAATTTCGTACTCACTCAAATGAGCAGCCAACAGGCCAATAAATTCGTACATACAGTGAATTTTCTTAAATTTTCGATCTTTTGGGTTCGGAAAATGTCAAAAAAAAAAAATCGACCCCTGACCTCAAAATTAAAAAAAAAAATTGTAAAATTTCAAGAAATTCCGTATTCACTGAAGTAAGCAGCGTATTCAATACCCCTAACCTTTAAAATGTTCTGCACTCTTCTTCGTGTTTTAATGATTACTCCAATCCACATTAACCCGTCTGTTTAGTGCTTATCGAACAGTAATCCTTTGGTATGCTCCTTGGAGCGTGAGCCAAACGTAACATTTGACTGGAGTTGCCGAACATGCATTTATCCACATTTATTTTTCATATTGTTGTGTGTATTTCAATGTATATGTGTTTGTCTATATATGCAAAGATCGTAAGCCTTAGTAAACCGGAGTTAATTTATGGGCTCGATTAGCTTGGCATTCGATCTTCGCCTTAGCATTAAATAATCAAATAATATTAATTATCAATAAATAATAAAAATTCCGTTATTTTTCCTCGTGAAAATTAATTTTCGAAATAATTTTGTAAAACGTCGTTCCAAAAAGTTGTTACTACTCGAATTTCTAGTTTCGGTATCATTGTATTTTCAACATTGATCGATGGACGTTGTGGAACTTGGTAAAGGCGAGGAGAAACTACGGCGAGAAATGAAAAAGATGGTCCCGATAAAATAATACGTTAGACGAGGGCGTAGATCGGATCGAATGCAACGCGGAAATTATAGGATCTACTTCGCTTTTTCTTGCTTCAAACTTGAAGAAATAAATATGGAGATAGATTTCGAGATCACGATTGTTAATACAGATCGTGAGTGAAAAGCTCCGAGGCGAATGAACGGCTGCATACAAATCAAATGCTCAAATAACCTTGAACAACGAAAAACAAATGAAAATTCATGAATTTCAGTTTCATTAATGATTTGAGGTTCTTCATTGAATTTTGCGCGGACAAAATAACTCATGAGCTGGCTGGGATGACCTTGGCAGGAGTTTCAAGGTCACGAAAATTTTTCAAAAAATATTAACTTGATAATTAATTTTTCTGTAAATAAAAACCGAAAATAATTATTATTTCGTGTTTCTTGAGGCGAACAAAATTATGCAATGTTCTTAGAAAAAAAGTTACACCACCTCGTGGTCGATTATCGTGATCGCCTACTCTACAAATCTTTTTTGTTGTACTATAAGAATATAAACAATCGAAACTTTTATCGGTCCCAGATCCATTCGTTTCGCTTGAATTCTTACTCATTTCTTTGTTTCGTTGTTTATTTTGTTACCAGATTTCTGTGAGTACAGTTAGTACGAGGAGGTTCAGTCGAGCGGATACACCGAGCTCGATTCTCTCCTCCGACAGCGATATTCGTTTCACCAGGAAACTCGGAGGCCAGTACAGATGTGGCTGTTGCGTCCTAGCTGCCTTTTTGCTCTTTCTTCTTTTCTCCGGAGTTGCCATATACCTTGGCTGTAAGTAATTCGACCATCGAATCTTGAGCAATTTCGCTCCAATCTTTACGAGCAAATTCCATGTTTAAATAACTGGCTAAACTTGTCCCGATCCTGGTCCACCGTGCACAGAATCCAAAAATAATAAACAAATAAATAAATAAATAAATAAGTGAATAAATAGATAAATAAATGAATGAATAAATTAATAAATTAATAAATGAGTAAATAAATAAATAAATAGATAAATTAATTAATTAATTAATTAACAAATAAATAAATAATGGAATGAATGAATAAATTAATAAATAAATGATTGAATAAATAAATAAAAAGGGAGTCACTTGGATTTTCAAAAATTGTGTCCAATTTTTTATCGAAAAAAAAAAACGACGTACAAAGTCATTGTGCTCTGGAGTAGATGATGGAGAATTTTTCCAGGCTGGGCACTCATGATGGATGGAGAGTTTGCTAGAAGGTATCAATGATCTCTCACCGATAGTAAATTCCACTAGGCACTTTCCTCAAATGCTAAGTCGCAATAACCATTAACTCGTTTACGAGTTCAGCGAGCCAAGACTAGCGGAAACACTCACCCGCACCGATGCACTCACGTTAGGATCTTACCGTTGTCGATCACATCGCCACGGGGCGATTGAACGAATTTATATGCGGTTTGCCGGTAGTTGCACGCCGAGTTACTTCCAAGCCTCGAAACTAGCTCGGCACACGCTATAACGGCCACCAACACCAATCCGTTTATTCTACTGGAGAGTCACAGCAGCAGAACAATATTCCAGTTACTGTGAATAGAAACGTTGATTTTTAATTGACGCAAAACTCGATGTTGCCTGGTCCGCGATAAGCCAACCAAACACGCGAGCTCCTCCGTCTCTCCTAAGAGTTTATGGTCCATGATCAATGGTGAATGACCTTCCACCGAAGAAGCCAGTCCAGAGACATTGACGAAGACCTGACGAGTTTAAAGAATGAAATTGAAATGGAGTCTCTGTTTCGTCCGGTCACGATCAGGCCTCGGGTCACATTTTCCCTGCCACTGGATGACAAATCAATCGAGAGTCCTCGACAATGAATAGCAACCTGGATCCAGATGTCATCCACAGCCTTCGAGTAGTCGGGAGCTCATTTTATTGTGGTCAGACTGGGTCAAAAAGACCCTAGCAATGTTTAAACGGTCGCTGCACTGCCAGTATCCTTCCGAACGACTCATCAAAATTCAGGACACTGCTCTGAACCTTCCAGAATGAGAATACCACTGCAAATAAAAATTTCTCAAATTTTCAAAATGGCGAGAAAAAATCAGCAACGAGACAATGCCTTAAAAAAAAAAACAACACACATTTTTCAAACAATCCTACGGCACCTTCAAAGGGCAAGTCAGCTGTCTCGGGCCCAAATGACTTGTAGTACTTCAGCTTCAAGTAGCGCTCCGGGTCATTTTGACCCCGGGTGACCCTAAAAGCTTGAAATCCTTCCCTGAGCTCATCTAGCTCTTCAGCGACCAACAGGAGTACACCTCAGACGTAATCGAGGCTTAGAATCAGTTAAAAGAAAACCGAAAGTCGAGGCAGCTCCGATGTCTGCATTTGTTTACTTTATTTGGACTGCTAACGTGTCATCATCAGCATGATTCAGGATAATTCGCGTTATTGTTTCCCATCGCGTGGGTATTATCTATGTAATCATTCTCACGGAGTAAAAACCGTAGGAAGTGCAAAAAGTGGCAAGAAAATACTCGGCTCTGAATTATCTGAAAGAACTGAAAAGGCGCAGACGATTGAGACGCGAGTAGGAAAGAAAAAAGAAGGAAAACATGACGCTCAGCCCATTGAGGTCTTTACACGCGTGTGGGTAACGGTCTGACCGAGTTGCCGAGAGACCAGAAGCACCAGAGCCTTCCTCACCGGCTTTCTAGCGAGCCACATCGATCTTCGTAGTCATTCCATTTACCGCGATCTTTGCAGTTTGTCTCCTAACGCAGTCAGCAAATTTCTATGAATCTCCGGACTGTCTTTTTGTTGGGATTTCATGATTTTTTGACATTTTATCCATCCGGATGATTCAGAGTTGCTTTTTCAATGGACACAACATTATGGATGTAGAAAATCCTGGAGGCATCAAAATTCTCAATTTTGATTCATCAGGTAATAAAAAGATCGTAAGATTCTGCTGGAAATCTTTTCAGATGCACCGAATTCTATGCAGTTGGCTGCAATTTGGCTCGAGCCTAGAAATGATGAGTCGAACGCGATCGTCGTTGCCAGGCACCTTCTCCTTCATCAAGGTCGATCTCAAGGACCCCGATGCCCTGATCAGAAATCTCCAGACTCTTTAAAGCTTTTTCTGATCAATGATAAGATCTCGTTGGAACTTGCAGGAGTCCAAAGTGATTAATGATCCCGATGGCGAATATTTAATGGGGCGTCATAAGTGTTTTTGATGCCCGGACCAAGAAGTCACTCTGCCGATCAGTAGCAACCATCATCGGGCCAACTACTCAGCTGGAAACCTAACGGTTTGACGCTGAGTCATTGCGGGTCACGAGATCATGACAAAAAGCAACAGTTACCGATCTTTCAATCGAGGATCCCCTTCACGTCCCCGCGGCTCCCGTTCATCATCGTCGGATCCTCGTTCACGATCGACCTTTCGAATTGCTCAGACACGTCCTTGAAATGTTTTCCGAATCAGTACTCAACGACGATGGAATTTGACGAACCGGTATCCTGGCCAGATCAACGACCCTGTCCACATCTTAACTAGTCCAAATTTGATCTGCTCGCCATGATTTCCTATGGGGCACCATACCTTCTCGCCTCTCCTAAAATTTATATTAAAAAAAAATGTCAATGTCTCTTCTTCTAACCCTATGGCATTTTCCAAAATGATCGAGATCAATGACACCGTCAAGGTCAACGTTTCCTATGGGGCACCATATCTTCTCGCCTCTCCCCAAATTTTTATCAAAAAAAATCGTCAATTTCTCCACTCTCAAGTCTTTGGGATTTTCCAAAAAGATGAAAACTTCTTCAGCACCATTTTCACCACCATCATCAGGTCACGCCCTCCATATTTATATTTTCTGTTCCGCACCATTAATTCTTGGATAACGTTCCAAAGTTCTGTTGGTAAATAGCAACTAATGCGCATGAAAGGTGTGGTGAAAGGTGAGTCGCGAAACGAACATATGCCGCACCTGTGTCATTACGTAGTTTACTACAGTCTGATCATTCCTCGTCCGTAAGAGCGTTTCTATACTCTTGGCAACGTCGATTATTACTGCATCGAAAAACTTGGAGATTACACACGATTGTGTCACTTCATGAAGCAATTCTTTGAGATAAAACCAAAATAAACGGTCGTAGGAACCCTAAAAAAAAAGCCGAGTCCCCTGGACACTTTTCCTCGCTCAATTTTCCCAAAAAAATTCATTCCATCTTCTGTTACGTGAACATCGTTTTTTGTTTTGTTTTTTAATTACAGATGCTTACCTCGTTTCGGACCCACCTAGTGATCAAGTATTCTTGGCGGCGTTTCGAGTAACAGGCGGTGATTCTTTCACCCTCGATCTCGCCGATCCATCAACCGAAGCATTCCGAATCCGTTCCAGAGAATATCGCGATCGTCTCAATCTTGCTTTTCGACGGAGCTCCTTAAAAATTTCTTTCATCACTGCTGAAGTTCTCGCTCTTGACGGGTATGTCACATAACGGCCCTTAACCAAAATTATTTTACAAAAAAATTATATTAATAATTATTCTATCGAAAAACTCAAAAGAAACATTTTTTTGATGAAAAAAAAAAATTATAAAACTTGAAACAAAAATTAAATAATTAATATAACTTTTAAAATAATTTTTCCAATAATTATTAATAATATATTAGTTATAAATATAATTAATATAATTAGTAATAATTGATTTTTTTTTTTTGAATAATTTTTTGAATAATTAATGTCTTATTATTAATGATTATTGTTTCTATTATTTTTATCAATTCTATAAAATATTAATATAATGATATTATTTATTAATTACGCGAAAAATGCTGAGAATTGAAAGATTGAAAAAAAATTCGCGCGAATCGGACGATCGCGTTTATTAATTTAATGGAATCGATTGCAAAAAGCATTTTTTTTTTCTCCGAAGTAAAAAGTTGTCCCGCCGGGAATAAATCTTGATCGGAAAATGTCGAAACTGAGACTCTGACAGGTTCGACATTAGCGGAAATGGTTGACGCGACTGCAACAACCTTAATGATCCTTTTCCCGATCTCTTCGCTCGAGATTCGTTGGAATCAAAGTGCACGCGTTGCACGAGTGCGTTAGAGCGGTATATTAAGGACAACGTCTCATGACGAACTTTCTGAATCGCCGGAAAGTCGGTTATCCGAGCTCGAAGGCTGAAAAATCATTTTTTTTTTAAATTCTGAATCGCGTTTATCAATTCTTGGGGATCAAAAGCTCCAAATTATTCCCTCCGGCTCCTGTCTCTACTTCTCGTCATTGCCGGGATCGTCGAATCTCGGTTTTGATCAACTGCTCAATCACGCAGACAGAAAATCTAGTAGAAATAAAATTAAGTGGGCAGGACGAAGAGAAACGAATGAAGGATGAGCCTCGATTACGGCAATCGCGATTGACACAGATTCCCAGTGACCTACATAGCGCAAGAGCCTTCAGAAGGCTCTCAGAGTTTCCTGAACCCCAAGAGCCATAGTGTATGCAAAATAATAATTACAAAATGAATAAATGAATAATAAATGAATTTTTCATAAGCCGAGCACAATTGCTCGATTAATTAATTCATCAATTGGCATTAATATATTTTAGAAAGCCAGACTCCCATTGTCCAATAATTCTCATTACTTGGAGCCTCACGAGGTGCTAATGAATTTCAAAACAAATCGCGATCGGTTTGTGTGTCTGAATGGCGAATTTCTCTCGGCGATTGGACGCGATTTTCTCATCGATCTATTTTCCTATTAATTGAAACAAATTAAAGAGAAATTTCGAGCAAGAGCCACGAAAAGAAAAGTCTCCTTGTCAGGATTCCCCGAGGTCTTCCATCCTTGGAAATCCCGGACGAAAGTTTAAGCACTCTTAAGGTCTTTACCTCGGGAAAGTCCCCATCGAATCTCGTGGATGTGAAAACTCGTAGTTTTGTCTCTGTATGTGTTTGTCGTAGTATGTGGAGAAGATAACGACTCAGGAAGAAACGAGAGTGCGATAGAAACTCCTGATCGCATCGCCTTCTCTAATAACCTGGATGGAATGACCTAAGAAGGCTGCGCGGAATATTTATATGCGAAAGTCCGTGGAAACCTGTGCACAGTATCATCGTGTGAGGTGGACGGGAAACTATTGACCTAGTAGCCCAGTTGGGACGTTCATAGAAAACTCAATGACACGGGACAAATATTTATTTTTTTAAATGACCAAAATCGAGCCTCCTTGACCTATGGGTCAATTTGACCCAGTGTGGAAAAGCGGTAATTTCATCAATGGCACGAAGGAAAAATATTTCTTTTAGAAAATGACCGATAATCGAGCCGGCCTTACCGATGGGTCAATCTGACCCAGTGTGGAAAAACGGGAAATCCGCCAATGACACGCAGGAAAAATATTTATTTTCGAAAATGACCGAGAATGGAGCATATTTTATCGATGGGTCAATCTGACCCAGTGTGGAAAAGCGGTAATTTTCGCGGTAATTGCACATTTTTCAAAGCGTTCTTTGCACCAGAACGCATCTCTCGGTCAGATGCTGTTCAATAGAGAGATAGAGAAGAAAAAAAAAATTGTTCCTGGGTCTCAGGGACCCGTGGTGGCTTTTCATCTGCACATTCCGCCGTTTTTTTCTTCAATTTGCAATTAGCAACATTTTTCACGATTTTTTGTTTACTGCAGCGTCGAAGGGGGCGACTTGGTGGTCCATTTCGATCTGAGATTCGATCCACGTTACCAGACGGTGACTGTGGAAGACGTCGCTGAGATTCTGCTGCTAGAAATAACCCCGGAAACTGCGAAATTCCTGGCGAGCTTGTCGATCGATCCAAAAAGTCTTGAAGTCCAAGAAAGCATTGCAGCCCTTAATGCCGAATCAGCGCTCCAGACGACCGTGTCAACGCCACCGACAACGACCACTGCTCCGCCTCCGAGAAGTTGCAGCAAACTCAATCTCCCTTACTGCAGACATTTGCCTTACAATATTACTTCTTATCCGAATGTCCTTGGCCACCAATCACTCCCCCACTCCCCCTCGTCACCCATTCTTTGCTTTTTTTTGATTGGTTTCTTTTTTTTTTTTTTTTTTTTTTTTTTTTTTTTTTTTTTTTTTTTTTTTTTTTTTTTTTTTTTTTTTCAATTCGCCAATTAAATTGGCAATTTATTTTTTGTTTTCCGCAGAGAATTAGTCGATGCAGAGTGCTACAGACTGGCTTACGATTTTATTTGCCAAGTACTGCAACCCGCCTGTGTCCCAGGAGAACCGGAAGCCGCTCTTCACTTACCTTGTCGGAATTTTTGTCGTGAATTTTGGTCGGGATGTGGCAACAGGTTACCAGAAAAAATCAAATCTGCTATCGATTGCTCCAACTTTCCCGAATACGCCGATCATGGCAGCTGCAGGCCCAAACCAGGTAGACATCCCAGATTCCTTAATTTCTCTGTAAACACCATTATTTATTCATTTATTCATTATTTATTTATTTATTTATTTATTTATTTATTTATTTATTTATTTATTCATTTATTTATTTATTTATTTATTTATTTATTTATTTATTTATTTATTTATTCACTTTTTTAAAATGATAATTTTGATATGAAGAAATAATTGAATGTTGACAGGCTGCGTTCGGGATTTGCAGAGCAAAGCATTATCGCCACGAATCTGCGACGGTGTGATCGACTGTCCCGATCTTTCGGATGAGAAAAATTGTGCATATTGTCAAGAGGGTTTTATGCACTGCGGCGTTGGCCGGACGTGCATTTCACGAGCGAAACGATGCGACGGTAAAATCGATTGTCCCAATAGTACCGACGAAAAAGATTGCTGTGAGTATCTTCCTCCGGTTGCCCTGAAAAAAAAATCACCACTCCAAAACCAATTTCACTCGAGCAAACCCACAGAATATGAAAAGAGCGAAAATTGTTTATTTTTCTACGATTTGCTCGACAGTGTCCCTCGCGAAAAGTGTCAATGCGATGAAATCTCTCATAGGGGAAACTCCGCTCTCCTCGAAATACACCCAAGACGGCTACGTCGTTTTTAACGAGAAAGGAACCGTTGGAAAATTATGCACAGAAAACTTGAACGCGACTTTACCGGAAACAGAACTTGACACCGTTCTCCGAACCTCGGGCAGCTCGCTCTGCAATTTGCTGACGTTCACGTGAGTCTATATGCCAAGTGAACTTTGTGCCTCGAGGAATGCAAAAATATGTTGACAAATTTTCATGAAAATATCCGAATTTTTATTTAAATGCCACTTTTTATTAATGCATCTCGAAAATTCAATGCACTTCTCAGAGGCTTGGACACTGTCGATATTAAAATCGACCAAGAAAACGACATTCAGTACGTCCACATGGAAGACCCTTCTGCATCGGAAATAACGTTTGTCCGGGCTCCCTGTCCCAGCAAACAAGTCATGTACGTCCGATGTGCAGCCCTCGGTAAGTAAAAAAATAAAAATAATTAAAAAATTGCGAGCTGAACGAGATTTCTGATCAAAAAATTAAATGATTAGTGAATTTTAATCAAAATTTTCGTCAAATTCAATGAAATTCAAAATCTTGACCGAAATTTCGGAAAAAACACCATAAAATACGATTTCCATGCATTTAGAATGCGGACTGCAAGCCCTGAGGAGAAAAGGAGGAACCGAGGGTCTCAGTAAAATGGCTGAACCTGGTGATTGGCCTTGGCACGCTGCACTCTTCAAGGAAGAAGTTCACGTGTGCGACGCAACTCTAGTTGCTGCTCAGTGGCTCTTGACCACAGCCTCTTGCTTCCAGGGGTGAGTGAAAAACCAAAAAAAAAAAAAAAATCAAATCCCCACAAAAAGCGAAAAAAGTGCGTAGGAAATAGAAAGAAAAAAAAAAAAATATCGAAAATAAACGTACGAGTGATTTAAAATGGATTGGGGGTCAAAATGAACATTCGAAACCGGAAAAATCCGAAAATCTCACAAATTTCGGACCCTACGAAATTTTGATATAATTTTTATTTTTTTATTTTCCAGACAAGACAAAGCGGAATGGAGCGTACGATTGGGAACCGTAAGGCTGACGAGTACTTCACCATGGCAACAGGAACGAAGGATCGTAGGAATGCTGAAGTCTCCGGTGGAGGGAAGCACAATGGTCCTCCTCAAGCTCGATCGACCCTTGTCCGCATATTCGGATTTCGTTCGGCCAGTTTGTTTGCCATCGGAGGACGAGCCAATTGTGGCGAATGCGACTTACTGCACGACGCTCGGATGGGCCAGGAACCGTAAGTGTTTTCCTTGATGCATTCTCAAGCTCGTACGAAGGTCATTCAACAATATTTTTCGAGTAGTATAATTTTCTCTCGAGAAGAGAAAAATTTTCATACTTTTCAATCGAATAGTTTGTAGGAAACTAACTTATCCACGTAATACATAAGATTCCTGCCAGTTCTCGAACTCTGTTGTCCATAAAGCAGATTTCTGCGTCCATTTTCTTTTTGTTTTTTAATTCAAATAGTTTTTATGGAAAAACTGCCTTACCGACCGTAGATAAACCAGCAAAAATACAAATGCAACCCACGCGGTATTTGATGAGATTTTTGTTACGCTAAATACCGAAGGATTTGGTAAAAATACCCGAAAAGTTAACTCGTGCCCTGTTCAGTAACGATTTTCGAAGTATTTTCCAGGTTAGAAAGTTTCATGCTTTTTGTTTTTTTTTTGTTCGTAAGTTTACGAGAACATTTTCTTGTTACGATTATCAGGATTTATTGAATAATTACTGCATGGGGATTATCAATCTCGAGCAATTACTCGTTGGGCATGTGAATATCGTTTAGCAATGCAGATTATTGTATAAGTGTATATTATTAATCGGTGATCATATAACAAGTCGTCGTGGTCGGATAGACTTTCAAAACTAGCAATTATCGCGTTTTTCAATTTAGAAAATTCATGGTTGTTGAAAAGCTTATTCATCGTCGTTATTTAACTTTAACGTAACGTTTCACTGGCTCTTGCAGGTATTTACATGATTTTATGGACTTTAGCAGGTTCTGAATGGTCATGATGTTTAGAAAATCGTTTTTTATCCTGCCGATGACATGGAGCGTCGAGTTTTGAAAAGAAAAGTCCTTAAGAATTCTTTTGTACGATGCGTCGTTGCTGAGATACCATGCAATTGGTCGGAGCCAATGAAACAGGGGGGGCGGAGCGCGCTGGCTCCTCCCAGCGCGTCCTCGCCGCCGAATTTCATGGGCTGCTACTCAATGCTCGATATCTCAGCAATGGAGCATCCTACAAAAAAAAGCCCAAGGACTTTTCTCCGCAGAATGTCACGATCTGTCGATCCCGTCAATTTGAAATTTTCATTTTCACATCCTCCATGTTTAGAACGATTTCTCCGCCTAGAATTTTCTCGCAGTGAATTTTTCATGGTGTATCTTTTATTTTTTTTTTTCTTTCGTAACTTATACGTATCCCTTACAAAGTTACATCTCGCCTAATGCAATTCAACAATAATTACATACTCAGCATGGAATTCGCCGTTTGGAATATGTACACGCGGACGGATCGAGTGAAGGGCATACACGTAACAAACTCGTATTCTTATATAAGTAATTTGCGGTAACGGTTGCCCGAGAGCTGCATAGGCATTTGCCTTCGATGACACAGACGCACAGTTGACACGATTTTATGCTCAATTATTAAAATTTTTTGACGATTAAATTATTTTTATCCGCGCAGGCGATATGCTGCAAAGAGTCGAGCTCAGACAAAGCGCTATGGAAAGATGCGAAAATATCAGCATCGCCACCGTTAATGGGATATGCACCGAGCCTGCGTATTCCATGGAAGACTGCAGCGTGAGTCTAAACACATTTCATTCTCCCACTATCCAATTTATTTTCCAATACCAAAAATGTATTTTCGATAAATATTTACAATGTTGCCAAAAATTGCTCCAAATTTTTCTCACACCAATTATTCTTTTCACCAAATGGTATTACGAAGGGGGAACCCATAAAACCCCATAAAAACCCCGTAAACAACGAAAATGCGTTTTTTATTTTTTTCCTCACAATTATTCTTGTTTAAAAATGGTTGTCCATATAAAATTACGAAGGGGGAACCCATGAGACCCCATAAAAACACCATAAACAACGAACATGAATTTTTTTCACATTTTTAAATGAATTTTCCAATTATAAAATTCAATTTCCAATAGAAAATTTTTTTATCGCTCGAAAAAAAACAATTTAATCAAGTAGATGAAAAAAAAATCCTCACTGACCGAAAAAAAAATGGTTTCTTCTTTTGTTTTCTATCAAAGGAGGAGGAACTGGCTGGAAGTCCAATGCTCTGTTTGCTGGACGATGGAAGGCGATGGGCCCTGGCGGGTGTAGCGAGTTGGCGAATAGCTTGTTCGAAAACTGGCACGGAAAGGCCTCGTCTGTACGATCAAGTATCCACCAACATAGCGTGGATCCGATCGACGATAAGTTGAAAAACGATCGATCGGATCAAAACCCTTCGATATTGATACGACACTCGATCCAATCGGAGACTTTTTTTTACCAGGGAAAAAAAATCCAAATTACCGAATTGTTGCGAGACAGAAAATACTTGAGAACCGGTTTACACGATCATTCCGAATCGACGATCGACTACCCAAGCAAAAAAGCCAAAAAAATTCTAAAAATCGAAAAAGATCATAAAAATCTTTGCAACTCTTTATTTTTCGATTTTAACGTCTAAAAAAATTTTCTTTCGTCTTCAAAGTCCACAATAAATTTATATCTTCGTATTACGATTCCGGACTTTCATTGCGTTACGCGAGGAGATGAATTTCCATTGGAAAACACAACCGAGGTCGTCGTTCACCATCAAACTCAACATTTACTCGATTATTTCTCAATCGCTCACGTCCCCACTATTTTCCATCGTGATAATCTCCGTAAGTTTACATTTCTGTGCAAAAATTCGCCGAGAATCTGATGAACCTGGCCCATTAGCCTGGCTCATTTTTTTCAGACTAAATTACGTCGTTTTATGAGACTGTAAAATATTAGAACGTTAAGAAAATTCGACGAGAATAATGAACGCGATTGCGCGGTACGTGAACTTCCATATTTCTCAATATTAAAAAAAAAAATATTTTATTTTTCTAGAGCTCGATTTATTTTGTATATATTTCATTTAATATTGACAAACGTCTATGTATAGAATATTTTATACTAATCAGTAGGATTTTATGTGATTAGGTCATAAAAAAATTACGAATTTCTTAGCTTTTACTTTTTTTCATTCGCCATCCCTATTCCGTTGACCACCAAATCTCTCCAATTTTGTAAACATTGTTGTAATTATACGCTTTTATTGTTATTTCGTTAATATTGAAAAAACACACAAATATAGACTTGAATTTTAGTATCTCCAGTTTTTTTCTTCCATTTCCACATTTTCCTCGACCATCAATCACCAAATCCACAAAAATGTGAAGAAATTTCAATTAAAATCATCATTTTCTCATTTATATCGTCAAAAACAATTGTTCAATTATTATTTTTGCCAATTATTTATTAAGCATTCATTTTCACGAATTAATCTCATTAATTTTATTCAAATTGAAAGAAATCAACATTCTTTCGATTATTTTTATTCGGCCATAAAAAAATTCGTTTATTTTACTGATTTATTCGGTAAATTTATTGGTTTAATTTTACTTCGATTATTATTTTTTTTTTTTTTTTCGTATTTTTTGAATTTGACAAATTTTCCCACTATCCAGGAAAGTTGGAGACACACGAACAAAGTGACAACGCTGAAGAAGATCCATGATAAGTAAAAAAAAGTGTTATTGATTTTGTGGCATGATTAGTTCAATCGCTACGCCGACAAAATCTTTGGTTTTCTAATCTAACGACGTCACTTGAACTCTGATGAATTGCCCAGTGAACCGGGAGAGTATGAAATGAAAAAAATGAGAGAAGCTGTGAGGGAGTAAACCTCCGTGGAGCTTCCATGGACGGTTATGGTGGGAGCCTCGATAGTAGGGCTTCATACCCAGCAAGAGACTGAAAGACTACAGAGTCAAATGCAGAATTGTCTTTCATTCGCGTTGCTGCTGCGGTGGCATCGACCGTGCCAATTGATACCGCGTCCCCGAGTGAAAATTAATACCACACGCGTTAATAAAGCCTCCGCTTATACCACGAATCAAACACTCGTTTCCCATTCACCTTCTTCGTAAACCATGGTGAGAAATATTCATTTTCCTCATTTTTATTCGACACATTATTTTTTTATGATTTTTCTTCATCTATTTTTGGTTTCAGCATTCATGGTCTTTGTTTTTTACTGTTTGTATGGTTACGTAACACGAGAAAGACAGTGCAAGTTGAACGCTCGATTTAAATTTTTATTTATTGAGCGTTTTTTATTTTTTTATTTTTTTTTTCCAAGGACGATGATTCTATGGGTGCAGACACTTTCGTGGAATTTTCGTTGCAACGGACAAACAAAATTACATATTTTACGCAATTTTTAATGTTTATAATTACTTTGAATGATTTTAAATATTTTTTCAATTATTTTTCAATATTTTTAATTTTTTAAAATAATTAATAATTAATTAATTAATGATTCTTAGACAAATACAAACGTTCGAATATTTTTTTTGTATTTTTACTAGAAAATATGATTCTGGAGTCGTGACGGTAATTTTTTGACACTTTTAGCAACGTAATCGAGTGAATATCATTCTTGGTATTCTCTTCACGATGTTTCAGCATTTCTGGATGAGAGGAAAATGATTTACCGAGGGAGAAGGGTCGGAAGAAATGCACACATGTGGAAACTCGAATATAACTCGAAAAAATTGTCGAATCATCAATATTTAATGTTCAATCGACTTGTTAAAGTTTTGAGAGCTCTGGTACATTTCTCATTTGGTTGAAAATAACTTTTACAATTAATCGCCATCCTCAGGGAGGCTGCAACATGTGTTTTGTTGACAGGAGACTTTACGGCTCTCCCACGCTTTAAATACTGATTTCAGCAATATAATCATAAGAATCTTTTGCGTAGACATTTTTACACTCAATAAAATTGGTCCCTTGACATTTTACTCTACGTTGCGTCGTTTGGCCAGAATATCGCGTCAAACTCAAAACTGCTACATTGTTTCTCTCCCATCAATTAAAAAATCCTTCTCAAGCTTTTCCTTCAATTCACATGCTAATTTCTTGCTACGATAATTAATTCAGACTACCGAAAAATCTAATGGCATTGGAAAAATCCTCACGAGCGATTACCCAATCAGCGAGAAGACAAACAAACCAGAATTGTCCGGTCTCGCTCGCATCGAAATAAAAACGGAGCATCCTCTGGATCTTTTCAAAGAGTGGCATGAAGAGGCAAAGAAATATTCTAATGGGATCCCAAACGCGTTGTGCCTCGCTACCGTTTCCAAGTGAGTGCTAAAAAACACTTTACACTAAAAAACAAAAAAAAAAACAAAAAAAAAACACATCGAGAAGAAAAAAAATCGTTTCGGAATTGAAATGATAGTTTTTCTCAAATTTCTTTACCGACCGAGTCCTAGATCATTTTCTAGCTAGTTTCAAGTTTTTTGCGCCAGGGGCGTCAGGTGACGTTTCGAGAAAAAAAAACCTCGAGCTCTCTTTCGGTCCTGACCGTGGATTGGTCAGTTTCTCATTCTTCATGGAAAAATTACCACGTATACTTTCCGAACTGAATAAATGTGGGAAATTTTCGAAAATTATCCCACAGCCATTTTTATCAATAAATTCATAAAAAGAAATAATTTTGTCGAACAATTTTTCGTGACGCAATATTTCTAAAAATAATTCCATTGATTTCCGAAGGGAATCGTTTCCGAAAGGGTCCCTTGTCGATGTAACGATCGTTATCATTGTCTTTTTTTCGGTAATTCATGTGAAGAGGAAAAAAATATAATTAAAAAGAAATTAAATAAGATTAAGAATGATTGAACATTTTTTTTTTAAATTCTTCCGACCAACTTTCTTCGATTTTTCAGACTCACGAATCGATTTGATGCAAAAATTAATTCAAACATGTAAAAATCATTTCAGGGATCTGACAGTCAGTGCTCGCCATGTTATTCTTCGTGACTACGACGAACGTGGTTTCGTTATCGTAACGGACAATCGGAGTCGAAAATCTAAGGAATTGGTACGTAAAATAATAAAAAATATTTGAGAAAAAAATCTGAAACTAATAAACGAAAAAAAAATGATCAAGGATCTTAATTTTTTAAATTTCATTCAGGAAGAAGTTCCGAAAGCAGCAATGTGCATTCTCTGGGCATATCCCAACGAAAAACAGCAAAATATTTCGAGACAGGTGATGCGGGATTATCGACAATGTATAATTAATGTACGAAATAGAAAAATTAATTATTAAACGTTTTAATAATCCAGGTGAGAATCGAGGGAAATATTGAAAAGCTTGCACCCTCAGAATTTCGATATCTTTATGATCGTGAGCCACTGTACTGCAAAATTCGATCTCATCTGTGTTGGCAAGGCAAAGAAGTCGATTGGAATAATCAAAAAAATATTCACGACAAATTGGTGCGAGACGTTCAGGATGGAAAACAGGATTTGTCCATGCCAGATCATTTGTACGTTTACCTTTTGATTAAAAAATATTTGTTAATTAATTATTAATAAAAATGAATAATAATCAAATCATGGAAAATAAATTCTAAATAAATTCTAAATAATTTGAAAATAAATAAAAAATAAATTCAACATGAAGTTGAAACAATTTTTAAATAATTTATAAATAAATTTTAATTAAATCTTGAATAAATTTCAAATAAATCAATAGTAATGAATTCATCACAGAAATAATGAATTCGTCTAAAAAAATCGAATTTGTCGAACTATTTCCGAAATTAACAGGTAAACCTTTGGTTTTTTCAGCATCGCATACAGACTCCGTCCAAAAAGTATGGAATATTATTTCGCGTACGATAATCTTATAGCCGATCGTCTTCTCTTTACAAAATCATCTGCTGACTCATCGTGGACGAATCGAAGAATCGCAGCCTGAAAAAAATTTAATGCTCACTCTCCGCTATGTCACGTTTTCTCAGTTGTTTTTTTTTTCCGACCGTTTCAACTTATTGTTAGTTGCTATCTGCGCAGCCGTCAGAGGAAATCTAGCAGATAAACGTTCTTCAGAATTTCTTGATACCGTGTGTTCACTTGATACTGTAGTATTAGATTATTTCTCGTTATAAAAAATCGATACCTCGAAAAATTTATTTCCGCTAATCGCAAAATCATTCTGCATTTATATTTTCATGATTTTTTTCAGTTTTACCATTTTTAAGGCCCTGATATTGAAAATTTTTAATTAAAAAATTGAAAATAATAAATTTGTTGAATAAATTGCAAATTAACACGATCCTCGTCAACCACATGGACTCGAACGAGTCAAAATAATTTAATAAAAAATCTGAATGCTCCAAAAAATCGAAAAATCAAAAATATCTGAAAAAGTTGGAATTACTCCAGAAAATCCTCCGAAAAAATGGAAATAAATGGACTCGAAATGATTTTTTTTTCCATTTTTCCGATTTTCGAGATAGAAATATCGGAAATTTCAATCTGAAAAATAACTAATTGCAAATTAACACGATTCTCGTTAATCACCTGGACTCGGTGAGTCAAGATTATTTTATAAAAAATCTAAATGCTCCAGAAAATGAAAAAAAAATTGGAATCGGTCCAAAATTTTTCGAAAAAAAAAAAAAAATAGACTCGAAATTTCGTAAAATTGTAAAATTAATCAAATTTGCACATTTTGGAAATTTGGCGAGATTTTCGTTGAGCTGCGATTCGAAAAGCCCGCCCCGGCAACTCGACGTGCGATTAGTTCAATTTCAAAGAAAAGTTCCAGGGGAAATGGCGCTGGAATCACAGTCTAGCGGTTGAACGAGATTGCTCCGTTAGGAGCCTCTGGCCAGTACGTACACGATTGTCACGGTATGAACACGTGTATGACGTTAAAATCGATCCCAGCCATGCGTAACGACGCTTATCTCTTGCTCGAGAATGGCAGCGTATTTCCCGGCAAACAATTCGGCGCCCATTTTTCCGTGGACGGCGAAGTTGGTGGGTTTTTGTTGTTATTATTGTTTAAATGTTTAAACAAAAATATCGATCGCTCAAATTTCCGTAAAGATGTTTAATAAATGCTCGAGTGCAAGTTTATGCCAGTGGGTTAGAGCAGAGCAACACGTGGTCTCCGGAACGCTCCATTTTTATGTTCCAAAGGATCGAAAAAACCAAATTTTTTCTATTTTTTGTTTTCCACGACTAAATTTTTTTTCGAGTAACTCAAAAATGCCAAAAAAATTAAAATAAAAAAGAAAACAAAAAGCGTTCAAAGTTGAACGTTAATGAAAAAAAAATCTATTCGAATCCGTTTTTTTTTTTTCGAAAACTCTCACCGCAATTATTCAATTTTGATAAAATCTCCGGATCGATAAAATTCTCATTTACGATTCGATTTCGTTGTTTTTATTCAACATTTTCGATCTTCTGGAAAAACACCAAGCGGCGAGATTTTATTTAATTGAATTTTTCTCATACTTTACCGGCTTTTTTCAACGAGTCGGAAAAAATACGATATATTACGAGAAGAGAGACTTAAAACAAAACAGAAATCTCTTGGGTGAAAGAATTTCGAGAGATAATAATTTTTAATTTCGGAGCAAATCTCCGCTCAGTTGTCCTGAAACTCAAACCGCAAAAGGAACTCAACGTCGGATGCTTCAAACCTAACAGCGTGGTTCTCACTGTCGCAGGCTACTGCGCCACAGACCCATAGATTAAGCGCTCCCCTCCTGCGTAGACTCGTGCGCCGTTTCTCACTGAAAATTATTTTCACACGCATATACGATTTTTTTAAATATTTTATTTTACTCATAATTTTTTCGACCGATCGTAACGAATTTCCCGTGGAAATTGAATGGCAAATCTTTTCGCGTAGAAAAATAATTTTTTTATCGAAATTCAATGGAAAAAAGAAAGATCGATGAATAAATCGATTAATTTGCAATAATCGATAAAAAATGAGTGACTTACAATGAAACTTGGGTCCATGGTTTAGTTTTCCAGACGGGTATGGTCGGCTACCTGGAATCCCTGACCGATCCATCGTATCACGCTCAGATCCTCGTGCTGACTTACCCACTAATAGGCAATTACGGTGTGCCTGGTAAAGAAAAAGATGAGAATGGGATGCTCAAGTGAGTCCAAACGAAAGCTTCATTTCTACAGTACACGGAGAGAAAATAATATCGAAAATTATTTTCATATTTTATTCTCTTGCTGCGTAAGAAAAAAAGTAGAAGGAACTGCTTTCAAATGAAAATTTCTCGACAGGTGGTTCGAGTCCGACAGAATCTGGTCAGCCGGCTTGATAGTCGGTGAGCTTTGTCAGACACCTTCTCACTGGCGTCAAACAGAAACTCTATCGGAATGGATGGCACGAGAGAATGTACCAGGCATTTGTGACATTGACACGAGAGCCTTGACGAAAATGATTCGAGAAAAAGGGAGTATGACCGGAAGAATCGTTTGCCAAGCTCCACCAACGAACTTTGCAAATCCGTACCATATCACGATGGACGCGCCTGTGATAGCCGACCCCAATAAACGAAATCTCGTCGCCGAAGTGTCGAGAGTGAGTTTAGAGCAAAAAAAATTTTTTTTAGAAATTTCTAGCGATGGATTAAGGTTTTCGATTCGTCTATAAAATTAATCAACTTGGCCTTGGCTCTGTCTGACCTTTCCAGACATCAGCCGTGACCTTCAACCCCACCGGACATCCAAAAATCTGCGTAGTCGATTTCGGACTGAAAAATAATCAATTGCGATGTTTCCTGAGGAGAGGAGCTCGTGTCGATGTCGTGCCCTGGAACCACGACCTCCAGAGCATCGAGTACGATGGGCTCTTCTTGAGCAACGGACCTGGCGATCCAAACATGTGCCACGAGACGATCGCCAATTTGAGAAAAATCCTCGGTCAATCGAAGAAAAAACCTATCTTTGGTATCTGCATGGGCCACCAGTTACTTGCCTTAGCTGCAGGATTCAAAAGCTACAAATTAGCGTATGTCCTCGCATTTTTATTTCTCCAAAAAACCAACTCTGAATTATGACGATTTTTTTTTCTGGATTCTGATATTTTACGTCTAATTTTGACTATCTTTTTTGTTTTTTTTTTTTTTTTTCCCCCCCCCCCCCCCCCGATTTCGATATTTTTTGCAAAATTTTGATATTTTTCACAAAATTTTGACATATTTTTCCGAATTTTCACAACTTTTGCCAAGTTTCGATCATTTTCGCAAAATTTTGAGGTTTTTCACTCAATTCCATACGAAAATTCTTCAGAGCGATCACATGGTGTGGCTGGACCGCTAATGACCCGTTGTCTGTAAATTTTCTAGCTACGGAAACCGAGGACACAATCAGCCAGTGATACATCCGAGCACAGGACGTTGTTACATGACGTCGCAGAACCACGGATTCGCAATAGACTCGACGAAGTTGCCGGAAGATTGGGAAGAATTGTTTAAGAACGCGAACGACGAGAGTAACGAGGGAATAATTCACAAGAGTCTTCCTTACTTCTCGGTTCAGTTTCATCCCGAGCACACAGCTGGACCGGAAGATCTCGAGTGTCTGTTGGACATTTTCCTCGAGACAATAAAAAGCCAAGCGGCAGGCAAGGCCCTGACGATGAAGCAGCGACTCGACGAAGCACTCGTTTACAAACCGATCAACCCGTTGAACCAGACGAGGCCAAAAAAAATTTTGATCCTTGGCTCTGGCGGCCTGAGCATTGGCCAAGCCGGCGAGTTCGATTATTCAGGATCCCAAGCGATCAAAGCACTCCAGGAAGAAAACATCCAAACAGTTTTGATCAACCCAAACATCGCGACTGTACAAACGTCCAAGGGAATGGCTGACAAAGTTTATTTCTTGCCCATAATCCCCCAATATGTCGAAGAGGTAAGCAATAAAAAAAAAAAAAATGATCTCGTCTCGCGACCCAGAGCTGCAAAGATTCGTCTAAATATTTGGAGCAAAAGTTCGAAAAAACGCTCCGAAAAATATTTTTTCCAAAAAAAAAATCCTGGACCGAAAATTCCACTAAAAAAAACACGAAAAAATCAATTTTCCCCAACAGGTAATACGATCCGAACGACCGGACGGAGTGTTGTTGACTTTCGGTGGGCAAACAGCGCTAAACTGTGGAGTGGAGCTCGAGCAAAAAGGCGTGTTCAAAAAGTACCAGGTCCAGATTCTCGGGACGCCGATCCAATCGATCATCGACACTGAAGATCGAAAGATATTCGCCGACAGGATAAACACGATAAACGAGAAAGTGGCTCCCAGCGCAGCGGTCTACTCCATCCAAGAGGTTTCTCGAAAAATCCATAGAAATTTGAATTTTTTTCTTGATTTTTTATTTTTCTTCATTTTTAAAGGATAAAAATAAAATTTCTCGCCAAAACTAGGCTCTGGAAGCTGCAGAGAAGTTGGGCTACCCAGTGATGGCTCGTGCAGCCTTTTCTCTCGGTGGGTTAGGCTCCGGCTTCGCCAACACGAAAGAAGAGCTCAAAACTTTGGCCCAGCAAGCGTTGGCTCACTCTAGTCAGTTGATAATCGACAAGTCGTTGAAGGGATGGAAGGAAGTCGAGTACGAAGTGGTGAGAGACGCTTTTGACAATTGCATAACGGTTTGCAACATGGAGAACGTGGATCCTCTGGGAATTCACACGGGAGAATCGATAGTGGTTGCTCCGAGTCAGACGCTGTCGAATCGGGAGTACAATATGTTGAGGACAGCGGCGATCAAGGTTATTCGACACTTTGGAATAGTCGGCGAGTGCAACATCCAATATGCGCTTAATCCGTTCTCCGAGGAGTATTACATCATCGAGGTCAACGCGAGACTCTCGAGAAGCTCGGCATTGGCCAGCAAAGCCACGGGATATCCATTGGCCTATGTCGCTGCCAAACTTGCCCTCGAAATTCCGCTTCCCCTGATCAAAAACTCCGTCACTGGCAAAACTACCGCTTGCTTCGAGCCCAGTCTCGATTATTGTGTCGTCAAGATACCGAGATGGGATCTGAGCAAATTCCAACGTGTCAGCACCAAGGTATTCATCGTTTCTGTCAATTTAACCCTCCTCCCCCCCCCCCCCCCCCCCCCCCCCCCGGATATTCTGGGTCTTTTTGACCCGAGCAACAAGTTATTTTCAAAAATCTTGATTTTTAAACGTTTTATTCGAAAATCAAGAAATGCAATGACTGGGACAACTAGGAAACTTTAATGTAGAATCGATGGAGAGTCTTCCAGAATTAAAAAATTAAAAAATTACAAATTAAAAAAATTATTTTAAAAAAATTCAATTTTGGTTAATCAATTTGCGGTAAACCTTCGTAGATCGGGAGTTCGATGAAGAGCGTTGGCGAAGTGATGGCGATCGGCAGGAAGTTCGAGGAAGCATTTCAAAAAGCGTTACGAATGGTGGACGACAATGTGACAGGATTCGATCCTTACGTCAAGGCGGTGAACGAGGAAGAGTTGGAGAAACCAACTGACAAGAGAATGTTCGTTCTGGCAGCGTCGATAAAAGCTGGATACACGGTCGATCGGCTTTACCAACTGACAAAGATCGATCGCTGGTTCCTCCAGAAGATGAAAAATATTATCGAGTATTATACTCTCCTGGAAAATCTGGGACTGGCCAAACTTACACCTGCTGTACTTCTCGGCGCCAAACAATTCGGCTTCTCCGACAAACAGATCGCCGGAGCTGTCAAAGGCGCTGTCCTCGATATTCGCAAACAACGGAGGGAGAGCAATATTTGCCCTTTCGTTAAACAAATCGACACGGTCGCTGCCGAATGGCCGGCCACTACTAATTATTTATACTTGACTTACAATGGCTCCGCGCACGACATCGAATTCCCTGGCAATTATACCATGGTCATTGGTAAGAATTTCATTTTTCTCGGGATTTCTATTTCACTTTCCATCGATGCAATCATTTTCCTTGCTTTTTACATTTTTTCTCAATTTTTTAATTTTTCCTTGATTTTTTCATTTGTTTAATTTAAATGAATTTTTTTAATTTTAGGCTCGGGCGTTTATCGTATTGGCAGTTCGGTAGAATTTGATTGGTGCGCGGTAAGTTGTCTCCGGGAACTCCGGAAATTAGGACGGAAGACGATAATGGTTAATTACAATCCGGAAACCGTGAGCACCGACTACGACATGTCCGATCGTTTGTACTTCGAAGAAATATCCTTCGAAGTCGTGATGGATATTTATTTGCTGGAAAATCCTGTCGGCATTATTTTATCGATGGGAGGTCAATTGCCGAACAACATTGCGATGGATCTTCACAAACAACAGGCAAAAATTCTTGGTACGTCTCCGATTAATATCGACGAAGCGGAGGATCGATTTAAATTCTCGAGGACCCTCGATCGCATCGAAGTCTCGCAGCCGCGGTGAGCAAAAAATGTGTACAACATTTTTCACACAATTACCGAATTTTTTCCGGTGAAAACATATTTTTTAAATCTGAAAAAAAATGTTCAGGTGGAAAAAGTTGACGGACTCGAAATCGGCGATAGAATTTTGCGAGGAGGTTGGTTACCCTTGCCTGGTCAGGCCGTCGTACGTTTTGAGTGGAGCCGCCATGAACGTCGCCCATTCGGCCCAGGACCTCGAGTCGTATTTGAAAAACGCAAGCGACGTGAGCAACGAACATCCGGTTGTCATTTCCAAATTTATTCTCGAGGCTAAGGAGATCGATGTGGACGCGGTGGCTTTTCAAGGCGTCATATTTTGCATGGCGATTTCGGAACACGTTGAAAACGCTGGAGTCCATTCGGGAGATGCGACGCTGGTCACTCCACCTCAGGACATAAATCCTGAGACATTGGCAAAGATTCAAAGCATCACGAAAGCGATTGCTCTGGCCCTGGACGTTACGGGACCATTTAACATGCAACTGATCGCTAAAGTGAGTTAAATTTCCGCATTTATCAATTTTGAAGGTCAAATGTTCGGTTCAAGGTCACGAAGTAAAAATTTTTGTGTCAATTGTCATTTTTTGTGCAGGACAACGAGCTGAAGGTCATCGAGTGCAACGTCCGAGTCTCTCGATCTTTCCCATTCGTGTCGAAAACTCTAGATCACGATTTCGTGGCCATGGCGACTCGTCTGATTGTCGGCGACCCTGTAGATCCTGTAGACATACTTCGTGGTTGCGGAAAAGTTGGAGTCAAAGTTCCTCAATTCTCTTTCTCAAGGTTGGCCGGTAAGTTGGCCCGGAATTTCCCAAAATCATTTTTATCGTTATTTCATTTCTATATCGATTGGGACATTTTCGATTTTGTGACGTTTCAGGAGCCGATGTCATGTTGGGTGTCGAAATGGCCTCGACCGGAGAAGTCGCCTGTTTCGGTGATAACCGGTACGAAGCGTATTTGAAGGGCATGATGAGCACCGGTTTCCATATACCAGAGAAAGGAATTCTCCTCTCTATTGGCAGTTTTAAGGTATAGAAATTTCTTTGAGTTTCAAATTAAAAAAAAAAAAAAAAAAATTCGAAAAATAATAATTTCGAAAAAATTAACAAATTTTATTGAGCTTTTGATTTTTGTTTTTGTTGACAGCACAAAATGGAATTATTACCTTCCATCGAGAATCTTTACAAAATGGGCTACAAGCTGTACGCGAGCATGGGGACAGCAGATTTCTACACTGAGCATGGCGTTACGGTGAGTAAAAAAGCCTATGAATTTATTGTGGAATTATTTACAGAGTGGATAAATATCAGAATCGAAAAGTCCTTATTCATTTTACTGTACGATGCACCCTTGTCGAGATATTCGTGCATCCACGAAAGGCAATCAGATAAGTCGATTTATTACCGACTGATGGTAACAGATTATTTTTTCAATATTAAACTTGTTCGAGGGGAACTAATACTGGATTGGAATTGTTGGAGTGATAATAACTGGATTCCTATTGCCGATGTTTCATTTGAAATAATTATTGCAGTAACTATATGCAATAAAATTCACAATTATATATTTCCGTTGAATATTTAAATATAAGTGGTTTCAGTTAAATACGATTCTTTCGGTTTATCCGAAAGGGAAACTATACGAGCAGCTCTATTCTTTTTCAAAGCGTCCCTCGTTGCTTCAGCTTCATTTTCGGAAGATGGAGAATTAACGATTGTCGAACGATCGGTATCATTTTCGTGGATAACAGCCGCCGTTACTCGATGATTCGTCCGTTCATCAGAATCTCCATCAGAATTAGCAGCAGTTGAACTTTCTTCTTGAAATCCGACGCTTTCATAGGGGTCGTTCATCGGCCTCGTGAAAATCGGGATATCTGGATTTCTGCTCGGAGTTTTTGGTGGCTCGCTCTGCGTTCTCACATTCGCTAGGTGTCTCCTTAACGAGCAAAGCTTTTCCATGTGCTTCTTAGCAGCATCCGTGTGGGATGGATGACTGAAGAGCAGAACCGATAGCCTCTCAGCCTGCTCGATGTAGGCTGTTTTCTGAGGCGTTGCGCCGTAAACGTGACAACATTCAGCCATTTTTATAAAATGCTTGATGAAGAAATCAAGCAGAGCTGAAAGTCTTCGGGGCTCCATGCTGGCACATCGCATCTGTTCACGGGCAGAAATCTTGTTTGAGCGAGAAAATACTTAAAATATTCGTCTGTAAAATTATAAACATAAAATCGGATCAAGCTTACCGGAATTTCCACAACCTGGTCATGGGCTTTTCGGGTGTTGATCAAATTCTTGTTGTGGACTGGTTTTTTCGCATAAGCTTTTGGCTTTTCAGGACCTTTGTTCCTGACATCCTCCCAGAAGCTTTTAACCTGATCGTAGTCCTTTTCGGATCCGTGGTGGCTGTGGAAAGACTTGGGAATTTTCGGGAATAGCGCTGGGTTTACCAAGATCAAAATATCAGCCATGAGTATCCTTAACAATTCCTCGTAATCTAATCGAGGAAAGAATTTCCGACTGTGCCTCATGTTCTCCAAAGCATGGAAGACGTACATCACAGGATTTTCGATGATCCTTTTGAGTTGCTTTTGTGTTCGGAGGAGGTAAGATTTTTCTTGGAAAAGATTCTTTTCTTTCATGAAAAAATCTGGAAGATTGGGCTCGTCCTGGCTGATAGATCGGTACAGAGAGTTGAGCAGTCTCATCAGAGCCTCACCCGTTCGGTTCTCCATCCATTTGATCGGTCGACCATCTTCCTCGACCAACCAAAACAGTCGGTTCTTGATGTGGGCCGCCGTCAGCCCGAATATCGAATCGGTCGGTCTTATAAAAGTTTTGTGGAGCATCAAGCCGATCAAATAGACTCTAACCTGCGAGTGGGTCAAACAGGTTTCCAGAAATCGTTCAGCAGCCGGAAAAATCAACTTCCATTCAATATCCTGACACTTGTTGGCCGTCCTGTCATCCATCGAACCTTCAGGCACCATATGACATCCGAATTCCTTGATTTTCTCTATGATGTCATATTGAGGCCAAGAATTCCTGGGCCTGTCCAGCCACTCTTGAGCACACTCTGGCCATTGTGAACTGACGCAAGGAACGATCTCGAATGTCTCGAGTTTCGTGCTGGAAGTTCCTTCCAGAACTTCCACCTTGTCACGATATATTACGGAGCCCTGAGCACTGTCATCTACTTCAGGATCAAAGCCCATCGGGATGGCCAATTGTTCGGCGAATATTTGGCAGAAGTATTTCATGAATTTCGTGCTATTCAAGTACCAGATTTCATAGTTACTGAATCTGGTATTGGAGCTCTGATAAGCTTGCCATATCCGTTGCTCGTTTAGCGTCATCTTCGTCTTCTTCTCTTTTCGGGCGTCATAGATTTTACCGTCCGCTCGGTACTTCATCTTCTTGAAACACTGACGTGGTAATTCGGTCGACTGGATCATCGACAGTCCATCATCTAATGAGCTTCGTGATGTTTTCGGCGTGTTGCTGTATGACGTCTGCGCGTATCCGTAGTCGCTGTCAATATCCATGTAATTTCCTGACCTGTATCCGGAGCTGGTGCTGCCACCTGGACTCCCAATCGCCGAATTGAGTAATTTTGATTTGCCACTTTGTTTAGCTGGATTCCTCATTCTGGCTCGTCTCGCTTCAATCTCTTTCCTCATTGCCGCACTGTCGTCCATCAAGGAACTATCCGTATGACCTTCTTTCACTCGGCCACTTGTGCCACACTCGAAAACATTTTCATCATTCACCGAATTGTGAACGTTTTTGGTTCTCATTGCATTCTTTTTGAACTTGCTGCCATACACGCTCTCACTGTCGCTGTAAATTTCATCCCTAGTTCCATTAACAACTGATGGCAGACGCAGGTCATCGACACTAGCCGTTTTCTTCGGCGGATTCACTTCTAGACGCTGAAGCTGAACGTACCCTGTAAACATTGGGCGTTAGTTGCCACAATTGGATTGAACAACACTCGAAAAAAAAGTTAATGGCGTTTCCGTACACCAGGAAATTCATCCGAATATCCGAGTAGGATCGACTTATTCGGCCAGTTTTTTTTTTCATTTACCTCTGTGGATCGGACTCGGTTTCAACTGCATGCTGTACGTTATTGTCTCATTAACACTGCAGTAAGGCGACGCGTAACTTGCCTCGGTAACTTCAATGTTATCAAACACGACATACATCCGAATTGGCTGCAGAAGTTTTGTCGTGAACTCGAGGTTTGGCAACGTGTACGTAAAATCGATTCTTCGTGCCACGTGCTCTTGCAGCACGTCGGGTATCAGGATATGTTTTTGTGGAGGAAGACGAGCATTAATTTCTGCTTCCCTTGCCGAAGCCAACGTTGCCCGAATATTGGTGATTTCCCTGCGATAATCATACACACTCATTATTAACTGATCATGGCATTTCAGTTCCCACACAATTTTTTTCCAAAGGGAACATTAAAACTCTTGAAAATTCGACTCTAGCCACGCAATCGAATTTCTGCACCTTACTTCGTTACGATAGGTCCACAGGACCGACAAATTTCTTTGCTACGTAACTATCTAACAAATGCGTCTTTAAAAGTTTAATTGTAGTAAAATCGAAACGCCTGACTCTGGCCAATCGGCGAGAACAGTCAGTGAAGCTTGAAATTCAATTCATAAAGGGTCATAGCGTTTTTAGCAAATAATCTTTTTTGTAGATTAACATTTTTTTCTAGAATTTGAAATCGCCATTCTGGGATGAATGTTTTTCTGTGTTCAGCAACTATTAATAAGAATTACACATCTTGCCGCAAAGCAGATTAGGCCCCGGATTAGATCTTATCCGGGCACTTGGTCAAAATATTTGAAGATAACGATTCCCATGATACTGATTTTTTCTACTGAAATAAATTTGTGTAATTTTGAGGATTTCAAAAATTAATTAGAAATAAAATCATCGCGATTAATAAAATGTTTGATTCTCGGTATTTTTCAAAAAAATTTCAATAATGCGAAAAGATAGAGATTCTGCTGGTTTGAGTAGCGAAAATATTCAACTGCGCGATCCGTATCAACTCTCGAAAACGTGACCTACTTGTGAGAATAGTCTAATCTTGCGAAATCGGAATATTAGATTGTTTATCGTTCGTCCTGTGGGGACAACTCGACGTTTGGGGTGTTGGATTTCAAGATACGAAGAAGTCGTACGATCGAGTTTATCGGACTAATTTTTTTGGGTTTTAGCGCCCGAATAATTACGGACCGAGGGAAACGAATTTGGTGGAAAAACTTTTGTTACATTTTGCTTACTCTTCGTAATTCTCGAAGAACTGGACGCACATCATGAGGTTGTTCAAGATGAACATTTCAGGATCTCTCTCAATGGTCCGTTTGATGATTTTGAGATCGGGATCCTCGGCCCATCGTTCGTGAATTTCGACCGAAAAATCGCGTTCGCTGCCAGGATCGTGTCCATTGTCCTTTCCGCTGCTGGCAAATGGAGACGAGATTTTGCTCCTGCTCAACGGACCTTTTCTCTTTGATTTCGCGTTGCCCATCACCAATTTGTTTAGGTTGAGAAAATTATCGGGCATCACCGAGGTCTGAGAGACTCGAGGTCCACGACCGGATCGTGAAAATGGTTGCAATTTTTCTTCCGGCAATCGTGGGCTTCCCGACGACGTTGACACTTCGTCTCCGCGGTATCTCGTCAAATCAACGATATCTTTTTTATTCCAAGGATCATAAACGACCGCTCAGGGTTTACTGGCCTCGGTGCTCATCGCACGAGGCGCCCACCTCGGTTCAATGCTTTTGCTAATTAGTGAAAACCCCTCCGCGACTCAAACCTCGAGCCAAACAATTCCACAACCGAATTGCGATCACTACCAATCGCCGGAGAATCGTCGATTAAGCAATTTTCAATTGTCTTTGAATTCGTAACCCACGTTATTGCCATAAAATTCGGACCCGCAAGAAATAACGTGGAAAAATTTCTGAAACTATTTTCGGACTCCCTCTAAATTAAAATAAGAAATTGAAATTGCCCAAAATTTGGAGATCCTTGCTCCAGGACTCGAAGTCACTCGAAAAAAAATAGAGATCCTACAAAAAAGTCCGAAAATTTAAAAAATGACCAAATCCGACGCCAAAACGTTTCGGATCGATTACGAAGTGTTTTTTTTTTTTTTGGAGCTGCTTCAAATTCCCAACTTCCTTCGCTGTTTTTTCGAACTGGCCACTTTCCCACGTCGCCCACTTCCCCCTACTAACGTCTGACTGACACGATCGAAATTCAAAGACGCCAGAATAGCTTCGATCTCGCAATTGCCGAGCGATAAATCCCTATCTCTTTATCAAGCGTCGAACGAACGTTTTCAATTCGACACCCCCGCCTATCGGCATATTGATAATAAACTCATCGACAATATACCAAGAGCCAACACTGTTTTTCCGTATTTTCGAAAACATTTTCACGTCGGTACCAATTTTTTCAATCTCAATCGGAAACCCTGCCTCCCAACCGTCAAGACGTTGAGGCTCTTGAGGTAAACAAAAAAAATCAATGAAAATCAGACCATCGCTCGCTTTTCCAGTGCGTGACGTTTTGCAGAATCTCTCGATGCAGCGATCAAGATAATGCACGTCATGAAAACCGATCATTCCTGATATAAGGTCGTCTGACTCATTTCCGGTTTGTATCCGACCTTGACCTTACTCGCAACTCCGATCACCATCACCATTCGCATCAATCATCACAACATTTTTCAAATTCGAAAAATTCTCAAAAATTACTCAAAACTAATGCCACGACAAAGAGCAGTTTTATCGAATACGTTCGACTAGATTGTTCGATGATAAAAGATCAATTGAAAGTCTCTGCAAAAGTCGAAAGTGCCTGTTGAAATGATAAAAATTTCGTCCTTATCCTGAAATAGTTTGCTTAATCAATTTTTAACGAGTTATCGATCTTTTTCAACAAAATTCGGTTTCTATTGTGAATCAGCCCCGTGAAGGCCGTTTTGCGTCATTATAGACATTCATCCAAAGTTTACTCCTGTCAATTCCAACCAAAAAATCAATGCTACGATGTCATCAGGTGGAACATGGATTTATTTATTCTAGCCCGTGTATTCTAATCAGTTTCCTCTGATAAGCGGATAGCCGGATACGCCTAAGCAACTGTATGGGCTTTGGAATACACACACTCATTAAAGCCCCAGGGATTTGTGCACTCGAGCGAATAAAAGTCAATTTTTTCTCGGAAAAACGATCGTCAACTCATTTTTTTCATTATTATTTTTTTTTTACCGCAATGAAAACGAAGGCCGATTGTACTTTTTTAGAAATTTATGTTTTCACGTTGTTCCACACGAGTTTGAATGATTCTTTCTCTTTAATCTTAATCCCTCGCTGTCGCAGCTCGTCGAGGACACTTTGTCGATAAAAACGAGAAGCTGAACTATATCTAATCTGTAAGTCGAGCTATTTATGGACAGTAGAATTTCCGAAAAGTTGGATTAATGTTTATGCACTTAATTGTCATCGATTTCCTTTGACTTGCTTTATTTTCCTACGAGTTTTGAAAATCCTGAAAAAAATGTGACTTCAGAGCAAAAATCACGAGACACCAAAGTTTCTAGTCGAAAAAGTCAATATTTCGTTTTTTTTGTGCTTTTTGCATTGGATCGAATTTAAGGTCGAGCCGGTGGAATGGACGTTCGAAAACATCGAAAATCTGAACGAAGATTCAAGTACGAACGAACTCCGATATCTCGCTGATTTTTTGTCGAAAAAACATTTCGATCTGGTGATCAATCTTCCGATGCGAAATGGAGGTGCAAGAAGAGTCTCGAATTTCATGACGCACGGTTACCGTACGAGGAGGCTCGCTGTCGATTATTCTGTGCCACTCGTGACTGACGTCAAATGCGCCAAACTTTTGGTCGATGTGAGTAATCCATTTGCGTACGTTCCAGATAATTTATCACGCGACGAGCAATGCATTTTTAATTGATATTTAGCAACGTTTTTGACTTTGGATCATTTTATTGAAAAATGAAAAAAATGTTGGAAAAATTAATTGAAAAACTTATTTTTATCTGTCAACAAACTTCAGGGACATGAATGAATTTTATTCTCGATAGGCGATCAGCAAATTGGGAGGCAAGACACCTCCTATGAAAACGCATACGGATTGCATGTCTTCCCGCAAACTGATAAAACTCCCTGGCTTCATTGACATTCATGTCCACGTTCGTGACCCAGGAGCGACTGAAAAAGAAGATTATGCATCCTGTACAGCATCAGCTCTCGCCGGAGGTGTGACGACAATTTTTGCGATGCCCAATACGAATCCTGCTGTCGTTGATCATCAATCGTTTGCTCAAGCGAAAGAGGTGCAGAAAATACCGAAAAAAAACATCATTTTTTTTTTACGAATTTTATCAATTTTAATTTTTTTATCGTGTCCGATCTCCTCTCGAACAGCGAGCCGTTGCTGGTGCGAGATGCGATTATGCCATTTTCGTCGGTGCATCATCGGACAATTGGAACGTAGCTCCAGAACTCGCTCCCATGGCCGCTGGACTAAAGATGTACTTGAACGAGACATTCACGACTCTACGACTCAACGATCTCAGCGTTTGGTTGAAGGTAAGCTGACACCTTGTTAGTAACCAATTTTCAATGAAATATTAGAGACAGCTGCGAATTGTGAGGCATAATGTTGAAAAGCCTGATTAATACGGACTTATTTTGACACGGAAACCAAGAAACATTCTTGGATGAGGAGATAAGAGTTGAGTGGTCGATATTCAACGACCGCCGACGAACAACGTATTATGGTAAAATAAGAAAACATTGAGTGGATCATGAAATGTATGAGACGTTGGAAAATTCTCGTGCGATTGTGAACATTTTTATCCTGTCAACTTTTATTGCCGTTTAACGGCTTACGTAAGTTTTCGAGCTGTCAAGATACGGTAGACGGTTAGATTGCGTAATTCTGAAGATAAAAGTCCTTATCTGTTTTTTTCTCCGACCCTCCGTTGAGGAGATATTGAATAATTAGTAGCGCGACCAATCCGATGCGACCATCCGGGGGAGTGGGCGTGGCCAGCGGCTCCGCCCCTTCACTACTAATCGCTCAGTATCTCACGAACGGTACGTGGGAGCGAAAAATGGCAAAGGACTTTTCTTTTCAGAATTTCGAGCTCTACAATCTGATGGTATCAGCACCGCTCCATCCACCTCAGGAAGCCCGGAAAAAAGCGTTGAATGTTGAAAATGTAAAGAAATTCGGTTTCGTGGTTAGTGAAATCCATTGCTTTGCAGCACCTGGAAACATGGCCAAAAAAATACCCTCTCTGCGTCCACGCGGAAGGGCAAACGACCGGAAACATCATACTCCTGGCGAGCTGTAACAACCGACCGGTTCACATCTGTCACGTTGCTCGGAAAGAAGAAATCCTGATTGTTCGAGCTGCCAAAGAAAAGGGTCTCGCTGTAACCTGCGAAGTCGCGCCGCATCATCTTTTCCTCAATCAGACTGACCTTGAGCGGATTGGCCATGGGAAAGGTGAAGTCCGACCGATCTTAGGGACGCCCGAAGATCAGCAGGCACTTTGGGACAACATGGACATTATTGATTGCTTCGCCACAGATCATGGTAACGCCCGTCAAGTCTCCTACGATCAATAACCATTTGGTCCGTATTGCTACTTCATTTATTTCTCTACAGCGCCACACACCGTCGCAGAGAAAACCAGCGAAAAGCCTCCGCCAGGTTTCCCCGGGCTCGAGACGATTCTCCCGCTACTGCTGAACGCCGTTCACGAGGGAAAATTGTCGCTGAAGGTAAGAAAACTTTTTCCGAATTCGGATACCCCAATAAATGAAAGAAAAAAATTTTCGCCACCATGCTAATCAAAAATTTCGGAAGGTGCTCACGCTCACGCCCCCGAAACGTGACGTGACAGAAGAATTTTAATCTCCATCACCGCGAATGTTATGTGCGACGTTCTCAGGAAAAGAAGAAAAAACAAATAATTCAAATAAAATCGTTTTATCTCGACGATGATTACTCGAGGCTAAAAATTTGCCGGAGCAGTCCGTCGACGCGCGTATTATCAGACCGGTCAAGAGTCACTCGAGCTGACTCGAGCATTCTTCGACGTGTGACGAGAGCACGGAAAAAAAAAGAAATATTAATGATAAGAAAACATTCGAACATGATAGTGCTTACGATCTGATAACACTTCGTGCCTCGTGAATCAACCAACTAAGATCCAGTCCAGCGATCGAGAAATACCGAAGATCCGATGTCCTCATAAATCTATTACTTTGTTTCCGTTCAAAGTCCGAAATTTCGTCATTTTTTGTATCTCCGAAATCCCACATCCGGTCGATCACTTTTTGCCTTCTAATAAGTGCATTTATTGCTAAGACATTTTTACATGATTCCCGATGATCGATAGATCCTTGAAGATAGATCATTGTTCTTGAAGTGACTTTTTTGTTAAAAAGAAAAAATGATTTTCCATCCGAAATCCCGTTCAATGGTTGTAACTCATTGCCGGTTCGACCGATCCGTAATCGGCCAATGAACTTTGCAGGATCTGGTCGACAAGTTCCACAAGAATCCGAAGAGAATCTTCAACTTGCCGGATCAACCGAACACGTACGTCGAGGTTGATTTGGAGAACGAATGGGTCATACCGGAAGCTTTGACTTTCACCAAATCCAAATGGACGCCATTTGCTGGGATGAAGATCAAAGGATCGGTCCACAGGGTAGTCCTCAGGGGCGAAGTCGCTTTCATCGATGGTCAAGTTCTCGTGAATCCTGGCTTCGGTCAAGATCTCAGAGAAGTTCAGGCGAACTTGACCTGCCTCACGAATATCCATCCGTTGCCATCGGTCGATGTTAACACTGTTCCACTCTCCGTTTTCGAAGGACTCATCTCGCCGAATTATGAAAAACGACCAGACGCTGTTCACGAAGAGCACAACGGTTCGTACTTTTTATCCACTTTCCACCTTTCATTCTCAATATTTTCCACGTCTATTACATTTCGGAGATCCGTAGTCTCCACATTTCCGTAAATTTTGTGTTGCTGTCATAAAAATACGAAAATGGATACACATGACAATATACTAATTCGGAAACGTCATTTGATCAATCAGACCTCCACAACAATTTGCTCCAAGTGGGAACAAAGTCAGGATTAGCCGTATCCGTGGACGTTGATCCGAGGAATTACTCCGGCAAACCTGCAGTTCCCTGCGCCATTTCTCCTGTCCCATCGAGCAACGTTACGGCTGTTAGAAGCGACACGAATCATCATCTCTACGTCCCCACGACTCTACCAGCATCTCGTATTCAATCGAATCACAGCATTGCCGGAAAACATATTCTCTCTGTCGACATGTTCCACAAGGAACTCTTACACGAAATATTTAATCTTGCTCACACTTTCCGCGCTGACGTCACGAACAAGAGGCCAGTCCATCACATCCTGGCGGTAAGTTATGGCGGATCACTTAAAATTTATCCAGCAAATGATTCTTCAGCCGTTTTTCCGCCGTTTAATTCTTTTTTCTCTTGGATCCGAAATCTTGAAAAAAAAAATCGGAAATTCGGATGAATGGCTCGTAAAAAAAATTGAGGAAAGGAGATTTACGTAAAAGTTACGATTTGACTGTTTTTTCTCTTCTTTTTTCTCTCGGTCTCGAAATCTCTGAAAATATTCAGAAATTCGGATAAATGGCTCGTAAAAACTTGAGAATAAGGGTCGATGTCGAAATTTCGATTTGAGGGGAGAATTTTGATCCTAACGGTCCAAGACAAAAAAATCAATAAAATCGTTCAGTAAGAACAATTAATCTTATCCCCAATGGATAAATGTTCATATAGGGCAAACAATTGACGTCGATATTCTTCGAGAACAGCACACGCACTTCCGGAAGCTTCACGGCTGCGATGCATCGTCTTGGCGGAAGCGTCTCGGTCGTTGACGTGTCCAAATCTTCAATGAAAAAAGGAGAAACTCTGGAAGGTTCGTAAAAACTTTTTCCTGCTCAAAAATCTCGCGTTATTGGTTCCAGGACTCAACGATCTTTATTTTTATTCACAGATACGATTGCCTCGCTAGCAGGATATGGGGATGCCGTTGTCCTGCGCCATCCAGAGCCAGGCGCAGTTGCAGTGAGTACATTTTTCCGATTATCGCCAACAAATGTCGTTCGCTCTACGGTTGGGTCATTTTGACCCAGACCAAATCCATTATTTAAACTTAAATTCAAATACACTGGGTCATATTGACCCAGTCGGCTACCAAAACCGGAAACCTTGGAAATTTCCCGACGATTAATCGTAAATTTATTCCTAATTTCTTAAAAAAAAAAAAAAAAAAAACTAAAAATTCGATTTCCACAGCGTGCAGCTCAGCATTGTCGAGTCCCGATGATAAACGCTGGCGACGGAGTTGGCGAACATCCCACACAAGCTCTCCTCGACATTTTTACGATCCGGGAAGAAATCGGTACAGTTAATGGCCTGACAATTACGATGGTCGGCGATTTGAAACATGGGCGAACGGTCCATTCACTCGCAAGGTTCGTTTCTACAATTTTGACTCAAAAAAAAATTTTTTTTTGGTCCGACATGCGCCCTTAGGCTCCACCAATTTATTCCAAAAATTCGACGCCACCCCGACTAAGCCACGCTTTTCTGTCCCTCAAGATTGATATTCAAGCCTGCCAAAAACGGTCACCCAACCCAGTATTGACTTCGCACGATTCTGCCGAACTTTCTTCTCAAAAAATTGAATAAATTTTGTCAATTATTTCTTCAGATTGCTAACACAGTATAACGTCCAACTTCGATACGTAAATCCCGCTGGGCTGGGCATGCCTGACCACATTATCGACTACGTCACCGAGCGAGGAATTCACCAGAAAAAAGTGACCAGCCTGGAGGAGGTTCTCCCGGAAACCGACGTTCTGTACATGACGAGAATCCAGCGCGAGAGATTCGCGTCCCAAGAAGAATACGACGAGGTTTTTATCGACAACCAAGAATTTTCTCCATAAAAAAAAATCGAAAAATCATTTTTATTTTTCTTTTTTCTTCCAGGCTTGTGGCCACTTCGTAGTTACGCCACAGCTCATGACACGTGCCAAAAGGAAAATGGTCGTCATGCATCCGCTCCCAAGAGTCTTCGAAATTAGTCCGGAATTCGACACCGACCCAAGAGCCGCTTATTTCCGGCAGGCAGAATACGGGGTCTACGTCAGAATGGCTCTCCTCTATATGGTCCTTGGAAATGCCTGAACTAACTGACCATACCAAGCCACGAGAACTTCTACGTTTGTTTTTTATTTTACGGACTTACCATTTCATGAAATATTTTGTCACATTCCGATGAAAATATTCTATAACGAGACACCGAAATATATAAAAAAAACTATTTCACAACGCGAGAAAACGTTTTCATATTATTATCTTCTTTTTTAGGGACATTAAAAAATTTTTGCATCTCACTTCGTCACTGTCGGTCCATCGGACCGCCATTTTCTTTGGCCTGTAACTTTGGAACGAATGCATCTATCGAGGTTTGATTGTAGTGAAATCGAAACGCCAGATTCCGACCAATCCACTGAAGTAATCAGCGAATTTTTTAATTGGCCTGAATAAAAGTTATGGCGTTTATTACAAAAAAATGTAAAAAAACGAGGAAATTTTTTTGTTTCGTTTTTATCGCTAGAAATTTTTTTTTAACTTGCCAATCTGAAAGTATGGCGATTAAATTGTGACATTATTTTGTGCACCATGTCACGATGATGCAATAAATTTCATTATTTCGTTCGTATAGAAACTGCAGCGTATTTAGGTGAATTGTTCGAGCAACATTTTCCTCCATGTGTCGATGTTAATCTTGTAAAAATAAGATGGAGTATCGCCGGCAAGAGACATCTGTGAATGCATACGGATGTTTTGGTTATACGAGCCGAGGAAACAATCCACTAATCGCTTTATAGTGATCGCGAGAGCGATTCAGCTGCAATCTGAGATGCGTATCAGATTGAGTATGGAAAATAATATTCTTGTGTACCAGGCGGTTTTATAAATTCACTAAACCTCTAGTAATTCGTCAACGTTTTTATTTCATGAAAAATTTCGTCGAGTTGACGTTTCTTCAATGTTCAACAAAGAATATTCCTCACAGTCGCTGCAGGAGGGCAGCACGATTTTTTTTCTTACACATAAATGACTCGTTTGACTCTCGACAATCAAAAAATAATTCACTGCGTATAAAAATATCCAGACATAAATTTTTTTTTTTTTTTTACAAATAATTCCAGTTTTACTGGCATTTCTTTCTCCAACTTTCGAGCAGAAATTATTCCCTTAAACTATCGCCACACGACTCAACGAACTCGTAACCAATTCACTGTCTCCGTTCGGACACATCTCCGAAGCCAAAGCTTTTCCATCGTCGTTTCGATGTTTCCGACGTGAGAGCGGTGGCATTTTCAGTCTCAGTCTTCTTCTCTCCATCTTTTTCTCTCCATCTTTTTTCCTAAAAGAAAAATGCCTGAGAACGTGACGTTTTTTTCCTTTCCCTGCAATTGTTCATTGGCATTTTTTTTCTCACGTACTGCTCACGACAATCGATGAAAACTCCCATAGAAAATAAAACGACAATCGCTGCTATGACGCCGATGACAACGACGGTTAGCGAGATTATGGCATCCTCCTCTTCTTGTGTCAGAGATTCTTGGGTCGTGTGCCACGAAATGTCATCTGAAAAAAAAAAAAAAAAATGCATACAAAAGTGAATTTTTTATATTTTTCCGTTCGTTTAGTTTCCTGATCTAATCTGTTTCCTGATTTCAGTCACATCGAGTTTTCTGCTTGAATCGCATGAGACTCGCGGCGGCCGTTGACGTCAGAATGCAACAATACCAATCCTTTAAAAAAAGTTCCTGCGGTTGGCCCTCTTCGTGCTCCACTGCACGTAAGACACTCTTTTAAGGCTGAAACGCAGGTTTGACTCAACACATTCTTTTAAGAAGTTGAATAAATTAAAGAAACTTTGTGAAAATAATCAGCAAAAATGATGCAATCATTTGATCAAATTTCTAATTGAAATAAATTTGAAAAAATTATTTTTTTCATTCCGGCCGACAAAAACTTTTTCACAGTCGATGAATCGAATAAATTTTGTGATAATAATTAGCAAAAATAATGCAATGATTTGATTAATTTTTTCATTAAAATAAAATAAAAAAAAAAAAATATTCTTTTTATCGAAAAAAATTAATAAACCTGTTGGTTTATATTTTTCTAATGCCGCGTGACAATGACTCCATTTTTTTTTATATTCCTGGCCTCGGAAGAATTTTATATGCTGATTAATTTTGCCATGATTCAGGTAACACAACGCGGGGGGCGTTTTAAATGGCTTATCTCGCGTATCTCGATAGTTGCATGTGTCCTTCGTTTCATAGTTTCAAGTACACGAGCGAGGGGAGGGAGGAATTGTTGCATAGCTTCATTCCGATCGTAATGAGTTTCGACTCGGTATCGAGCTTGGATTTTCAATGGAAAATATTCCTGTTATCTCACCGGCTAACGTTCCCATTGAACAAAAAGTCAAATCGTTACTCTCGTGTTCCGTGCCATAAATAAAGAAAAAATGACGGATCTATTATTAGGAATTGGCACGCACATAAAAATGATAAGGAAGTTATTGAAGAAATTTTTTTTTTCCAACTATTTTATTACCTGCGGTAGCTCGGATGCTTTTGTTGCTCGCTCCCATCGCGGCGTTCATGTTTACTAAATTTTATTCCAATCGAATGGCGCATTAAAATAATTACTGGCCGGAGACTTGAGAAAATTTGGGAAAAGTATTTTTCTCATCAGAATTTTCTCAACTTTATAATTTTCCCTACAATTTCCCGAATTTATAATTAGATTTATTGGAAAATTCAATTATAATTTTATTCGATCGAAAAAGTTTTTTTTTACAATAAAAATTAAAGTTTGGGTAGAAAAATATTTTTCGACGGTTTTTTCGTGAATTGTTTGTGTGGCGAATTACGTTTTTACGCTTTTTCTATTGTCAGCTTCTTTCATTACGAACAATATCGAGTTTCATTAAAAAATGGTCGATTTTTTTTTAGATTTTAATTTTGTTGATTATTTTTGTAACAGTTCATCATTTTTTTTTTTTTTTTTGAGGCTTCGGCACTACCAACTTGTTGAATGTTGAAGGAACTTTAATTCTGGTTTACAAAAAAGTGAGGATCGACGAGACGAATCGAACACGTCGAGATCTTCGAGTAAACTGACGACCACATGCCTTCAGTCTCTTTCCCTCCCTCCCCCCCCCCCCCCCCCCTCCCCCCCCCCCCCCTCTCTCTCTCTCTCTCTCTCCAGCTCTCTCTTTTCTCTCTTCCACGTTTTGCTCCTGCCACGAGAGAGTTTCGTGAATTGCACTCCCCGGCACGGTTTGTCCCAGGAAAGAAAACCGACCTATCGTAGAATCTCCCAAAAAGCAAACTCCACATAGAAATTTAAATAAAAACGAGATATCAAAAAAAATTTAATTTTTTTTTTCATTATTTTATGGCCTCCGGAAATTTTTGTAGCAATTTCCGGTGAACAGAACGTTTTTCCAATTATTTTATAGAATTTTTTCCGACCCACGTGGTTTTTTTTCTATCAGGTACGCGAGTTTCGACTGTACGCGGCGAGAGGAGGGAAAAAGAGAAGGCGAATGAGAGAGAAAGAGAGAGAGAGAGAAAGACAAACTCGTGGCGGTCTGTGACGAGCAACACGGAGTTTCTATCTCATCACCATTCACTATTCAGGTAACTGGTACATCGACTTAAAAATTCGCTTTTGTAAAAATCCGAAAATCAGATCGACGCGATCCAGCTGCAGAGCGTTTTGTCGCAAAATTGAATGGAACACTTGCCTGGACAGTTGTTTGAGTTATTTCTGGAATTGTGTGACTAAATCCTCGTCAATATTCAATTTTTTCCATTTTTGTCACTGTGGCAATTTTTTTTAAATTTTTTTAGAAAGAAAAACCGATGAGAAAATTGATTTTTCTAATTAAATCATTAATCTCCATAATGGGACAATTGCCAAATTGTTTAAAACATCAATTGAATAAATTTATCGACGCCGAAACTAATTTTTAAATTAACTTAATTTTGCTTACACAGAAATAAATTTTGACCGTCTCGTCAATTAGTATCCGTTCCTAATTACTTAATGAGCGAATGCCAAGGGCCGTTAGTACTAACGAATCTGGACGGTGAGACCCTCGTTTAATTATTAACAAGGGTACGTGAATTTGCACTCGAGCATAGATCGAAAGAAGTGTTTAAAACGATTGAAACTGCTGTCTCTTTATACTGTGGTAGGCTTCGAGCAAATCCACTTAAATCATTTATTTAGTTGTCTCGTCTAGGGCAATGTATAAAATGGAGCGAAAATAAACTCGCTGAACGATTTCAGCATCAATTTCCGGTAGAGTTACACGAGCAAAAATAATTTCAAGAATTCATAACGAGCGTCAGAAAAAAACGAAATGTGTCAATAGTTTTTAAAACATTATTTATCTTGTCAACATTGTCTGAGTGACTTATCCAAAAAATTCCATCGAAACGAAGCATTTTTTTCCGGTCCATTTATTTATTCTGTGTTATTGTCAAAGTACATTGATATAAAAATTACTTAACATTATAGGCCGATAAACGGAGCACCATTCAATTTTTTCGTCCATTTACAATAATTAAATTAAATGCTTTCGTAACTGACTAGATGATCGTATTTAAATGTTTATTGAGCTTGAACGCATCATCTGCTTCCTTTGTAATGCCGCCACGATAAATATGCATCGGCCCCATGCACCACTCCCACGACCCCGCTCAACATCTGCAAAGAAAATGCAATCAAAACGATGGGGATTCGTATGATTTAGGAGAAAGTAGAATTTTTTGGATTAGACTTTCTTAGAATACTTCATGAGAATTTTGAACTAACGTATGCAGCGCACATCGCGGGATAAACATCGAAACCTGGTGTCACGTAATATTGAGCCGTAAGAAACATTTTCGTTGAAAATGCTAAATACGAAGCGGAACTGAGATAAAGTAAACAGCCAAGAGCGTTAAACATCATTTCCTGCAAGAAATAATCCGCCATTAGTGCAATATCCAGTGTTTGCGATTGTTTATTTAAAATAACATTGATAATTATTGCAATTCTGGATATTTAAATATGGGAATGGATTGCCCATAAAATTCTGGAGAGAAAAGTCCCGTTTCATTTTCCTCTCAGACGCACCGTTCGGACGGAAATAATGAAAATTAGTCCGAGCCTATCCGGTGCGCCGGTACCTGGAAAGAGGCGGAGCGTCTTGCTCCGCCCACTCACGCTCATTGGCTAAGATATTCTGCCAGATATTTCAGCAACTAGACGTCCGAGAGAAAAATGTGTAAGGACTTATTTCTTGAGAACTTCACGATCTGTCGATCAGAAAAATTGCAGACGCGACGTCCTGAAAATATCGTATCATTAAGCATATATCACAGTATACGATTTCACTTACGAACAACGAGGCTCTTATAAGTCTGTACGACTTTTCGGACACGACGTAACAGCCGAGCAGTATTGCGGATGTTAAAAAACAAGCGGATGACGTGGTCAAAGAACCTTCGAAGGCCGAGCCAATCGTCGCGCTGTATCGGAGACCGTAATTAATTAAAAGACTCTGAATCAATCCACTGATGATCTAAAACACATTTTTTACCAGAATAAATTGCAAGAAAAATTGAGGGGCCACGTGGACGCCTTGGGAGTAAAAAATTCACGATTTAGAAAAAAAATCGTCGTTTTTCATTGAGAATTATTTTCATTTCATCGTTTTAACTTTTTGTCCGGAAAAAAATAGCAATTACTCACAGTCTCACAGACTTTAAAGACACCGGGCAACGTCTTGAGGAATTCAATGTGTATACACGTACAGCATCTGCAGAAACAACACTCGATACCTCCTGCACCGTGACTTCCGCCGGAAGCCATCCTGATCACTGGACCACCGCTCTTAACCATGATCTCTTCTTTGTTCTGTCCTGACGCACACTAAACTGCAATTTTCACAAATGCTCGTAATTCAATTTCGCCGAACCGCAATTCACTGACCCGACGGATTTCCTTAATTATTTTTGTTGCCGCTCACTTGGATGCTGTGCGTTTTATTTCTCGTTTTTTTTCTCGTTTCCTTTCGTTTTTTTCCCTTATCCCAAACCAGTTGGATTATTTTTTTGTTGTTTTATATATTTATCAAAATTTATTCCAATGTTTAATATTTTTTTCGATTCCGATCACGTTTTTCCACATCAATTTCGTTTTTAGATTTTTTTTGCACTGACGTATCAATAAGATCGAAGCTTTTGAGCAGAATTTTCCAGAATAATTTTGGAACTCTTGTTTCGTCGAGCCTCGGGAAGAAACTGAAAAGTCGGAGGGTGTTAAACGCGTTTATTCACAATGCACGCGTGTCGTTGCACCCCCCGCATTGCTAGACACAGAACGTCGGAAGTGATGTCTATTTCTGGCACGCGCTCGAAAAATATTCTCAACAAACTGTGCCGGCCAAAGAAAAGCTGCGAAAAAATTACTCCCAAAAATTTCCGACCGAGTGAGACGAAGATGACAGATGTTCCCAAAGAACTCTCCATCATTTTTTTCTTCATAAATTCCCTTCGTTTCCTCCCCATATGGTTCTCGTCGAGAAGAAAATTTTTTAACATTTTCTTTTCAACTTTACAGCTTCCTTTCGTAAATCATCACGTTTGGCAATCAAATTGAATTTTTTTGATAAATTTTACATGACAAAAACGATTTTTCAACCTTCCTGTTGATTTTTTTGACAAAATAAATTTTATCCATGGATACCATGAATTTTATGGGAAGTTTTTATTTTTTTTGGGCGAAAAATTCCATCTGAATAAAAAAAAACGCGATTTTGACCATGAAACTTTTTTTGACTATAACAATTTATTTTTCACGTGTCTTGATACCATCCGTCAGTGAGACGTGCCATTTCCGACCGAAAATACGATACAAAAATTTCGTACCACCGACTGTTGATAAGACATAAGCCGGATGATTCTTCTTATCGACGGTTGATGGAAATTGGCGGTGATCTCTGAGATCACAAAAAAAAAATGAAATCCATCGTTCTTATCAATACAAATAAATTCATCTACTTTATTTCCTTTCGTATAAATATTAAAATACATGTACAATTAATACAAACATTTTGGAACGCGTCTCCGATAAATATTCGAAGACACGAGAAGCTCTGGTTATATAGAAATCTGAATATTTAGCAAAATAGTTGAAAAAGTTTGTCATTAAAAAATGTATAAATATTTCTCGAAGTGACCTGTTCGATTTGTTTGTCCAGTTCGTTGTAATTTGTACGTTTGGTTGTATATTTTCAAGTGAAAATTCGACCCTATTTCCTTGAACACTTGTTGTGACTGTAAATATTACAGAAGTTCCGTAGATTTCAAAAATTTTATGTGAAATATTCCGAATTCGAAATTTCTATGGAGTCCAGGAAAGAAAAAAAAAAAAACACATAAAAATCGACATCAAAATTGCCATCAAATATTTTATAATCGACCAGAATAATGCTCTTAGAGTAATGAAAAAAAAATTTCATTCAGTAAGGCACTCTTTGACCTTAAAAAAAAATGTTTTTGAGATCATGGGGTTTTTTTTCTTCGAATAATCGCCATGAATCAATAGTCTCAATAATAGTGTGCAGCAGACTTATCTATAGGGCGATATTTTATCTCTGCCTGGCTGAGAGCCCGTTGTCTTCGATGTGGCAAAGTAGAAGTCCATCATATTATTAAGTACCTTTAATATGAATGACTTTCCCCAATTTTAATGCTCGCAGAGTCAAAACTTCCATAAAAGTCTGTCACGTTGAGAAATTGAAAAAACAATCGATCCTGTAAATGTAAATTTTCTCCCATGAATTTTTAATGATAATTTAGAGTCCTCGATAAGAGCGAAGAGCAAAAATTGTGCTGAGGAAGTAGAACGCTGAATTGACCAGGCCACATATCTGAGGGAAAGAAAAAAAATTGAAAAAATTGCTCACATTATTTTCATCTGTGAAAAAAAATTGAAAAAAATGGAAAATCAAAAAATAAAATGATCAAAACACTCACACTAGCTCCCAACAATATTTCGTAATTATAGGTGCGACGATTGTTGTTGACTTTAATGAGAAGAGTCAATGAGGCCGCGAGAAGGAGGCCAAAAGCCACGGCGTGATAAATAACTTCCTGAAATAGTTAATCACTCAATAAATATTCAAAATCTTGGAAAAAAAGGAATCGATAATTAATAAAAAATAAAAAAATGTTGATTTAAAAAAGAAATTAAAAAATTGAAAAAATTAAAAAGAAATTAAACATGTATTCACGCACATAAATCGTTTTCGATATAATCGATTCGGTGGACAGCGAAACTAAACAGCTTAAAAGTAAAATAAACGTCGCTATCATGAAAGTTGTCGTCATGAGAAAGAAAAATTGGTCCTGAACGTTGTAATATCGGTATTGATCGTAATTGTTGCCGATTATACCAACGCAAACGACTCCCAGAATCTAAGACAAAAAAAAACAAAATTATCAAAATTCACGATTTTTCATGAATTAATCATTTTTTTAGCCACTAAAAACTGGAATTTCGAAAGTGACATTGAGACTAACCAATTCCAAGACTTTCAAGAGTCCACTGTACGTTTTCAGGAACATCGTGTTAATAAAAATTGGAGATGAATTCGTAGTGACCGTGGCCGTGCGTATCGTCACTGAGTGCGACATGATCGAGTCTTTGATCTCCTGGTTTCCTACAAAAAAATACCAAATCCCATGAAACGTTGAAGATCGAAAAAAATTTTATCATCTCGATCGTGAATCCCGCGAAAAAACAATTTCTCCACGTTTCGTGGCCGCAATGTCATCCAAACTTTGTCCAACATTTTCCAAAGTGTGCGAACCGCTCCCCAAAAACGCCAGAGAATTGATGAGCATTTTTTATTTATTTTTTATGGCTCAACGTCGCATCCCATAATGTGATGACGACGCAAAGCAACAACAATCCCGAGGAGTGGGTGGAAAGCGGGCCAAGGCTATGTTTTCGTGGAGCGACCCACATCGACCGAGAGAAACATCTCGCCGGTGTGGACTGCTCACAAGCCGAAATAGCACTGACTTCACAAATCCATATATACACACTGGATACACGCATTAATTCGTACACATGGACGTCCTGCTCGATTACGGCGTCCGGAACCACGAAAAAGAATCGAATTTTTTTTTTTTGGGCTCGTGCTAAGACGCTCAAGGCTCGTCAGAAATATTATGGACACGCCCCGAGGAATTGGGCGTAAAATAGAATGATCAATGACACCTCAAGTGCCCTTTGTTCCGGGGATGAATTTCAAGAAAGTCGGAAACAAACCTGGGACCATTCTTTTTTCATCAAACAAATATTTCTGAAAAATTTTACATTCTTAAATTTATCGTTTGACTTTTCATAAAAATTGGAATGGACTCAAGATTTTTATTGGATTTTCAAAGAAATAACAACTTCGGAACATAATCTTTGAATTTTGATGATTGTTTGATTTAGGAACCGCCATTTTGGTTCTTTGCCAAATAATTTTGACGTTTTGAAAAGTTGAATAATTTTTTTTAGTCATTTTCAGATAAAAATGTAATTATTCAATAAATTTCCAGGAATGTCCGTCGAACAGTTCCATTAACGACGTCATCTCCATTAGCCCCTTAATCTTGTTTGCCCTTATAATCTCTGGAACGCGATAAAACCAAATTGCAAAGAATTGTCTACTTTTGTTTTTTTCTTCGTATCAGAAATTGTAATGTGATGTGGAATCGCTATCTCGACTTCTTTCTCCGAAAGTATGGATTGGCAAAATGACTCATTGTACTGGCCATGTATTTTTACATCGCGTGTGAAACGTTTCAAGGAAGAATTGTTTATCTTCCGAACAACATTTATTAAAAAGTTGGACGGGATTTACTTTTTCAGAAATAGTGCGTCAATTAAAACGTTCGTTTGCTAATTATTCTTGTTCGCAGTGCACGATCACCAATGACATTTTTAATTGGACGTTTGACACAAGCAACAGAGACGAAAAGATCCTTGACCTTTAATTTTTCGCAGAAAGGAACGCCGTTTTATTAAATTTTAATCATTTTTTATTTTTGCCGAAATTTTATCGATCGAAATTTCATTACAAATTTGTTTTTCTTTGCTTCTTTCGTATCAATTGAATTTTCGATAAATCTAAAAAATTCTAGATATTTTTTTGGACTAATTAACGATCGTACGATCGAAAAGACTCGCAGGGAAAAACCGAAATTCCACAAAACGCACAAACAACACATGGCACCGAAGTTAAATTTATTTTCGTTCCATGCGGCGTTACGTTGTTTGGATTACGAGACTGACCTTAGAGAGAATTGTTGGATATCCGTCGAAAGACCGCGATCTACTGGAGGTGCACGTTTCACGCACAATCGCGGTCGCCGTTGGCTGTTCTGACGTCACTCGTGATATCACATATCCAAATACCAATGTTACTTGTCGCGAGACATGTGCGTCGTAGTGTGTGCTGGCGCCTGCGCATGCGCAGCGATCTCGACAGCCGTGGCTGGCGGGTGGCCTGCTCACAGGGGAGACAGAGACTGCGCGCGTTTTTCGAACGGAAAAAACTGATTTGAACGATTTTGAATAAAAAATCTTCGCTCAGGTTTGTGAAAACCAAAATTTGAATAAAAAACTTGCGGTCAGCCCGGGTCTGAGAGACCCAGTCAACAAAAATTTGGGATTCCTAGGATTTTTGAGAAAAATGGGCAAAAAGAAAGTGGCGAACAAAGAAAAAATAAATTAACTTCAAGTTTTATTCATCATCGATAGCTTAAGAATAAATAAAATTGTGAAAATAAAAAAAATTCAAACAGATGTACATGATTGCGGGCAACCACTAACTATACGACACACAAGTATAACTAAATTTTTTACTATACTTATGTGTTAGTATAATTCATAGAATATATAATATATATTATATGTATTAACAATAACAAATATGAAGAGAGAAAAAAAAAATAAATTTATGTCAACAGAGCTTCGTAATTAAATGCAATCCTCAATAATTTTTGTTCCGCTTCGATTTGTTTGTTTAAGCTTAGAGAAAAGATACAGAGATTAAGGCTTGGGGGAAAAACAAAGAATGAATTATTATTTTCGAGGTACCTCGTTCCTTTTTAACAATTCGATGCTGTCAAAAAACACGCGATTGAACATCTTGCTTTATGTATAAATATATCGTATATTTCCGTGTATTATTTACGTATGTAAACGAAATAACATTTTGTACCCTTGTTAAGTAAGTTTTTATTTAATCCCTTGCGTTATGACCCTCCGAAAGAGATATTACGAAACCTCAGAAAAATTGTGGTCCTTGTCGAAGTTCTTCTATATTTTCGTAAGATATAAATAATTCAGGTCAATTTTCATACCGGAGGACCCAAAAAACTGCATCGAACCAATTTTTAGTAGAAAAAAAAAAAAAAAATAACGAAAAAACGACGCGGCTGCTTCCACGGGCCATTAACGCTCAACTGTGTATTTTTTTACAAAGGATACCTAAGGCACTTTTTCAACGATTGATCGCTTCGTTGTTCAATTACAATATTCAAGAATGAGTTTTTTTTTAAATTGTTGCTCAGTTGTGGCAACTTTCAACCTGATTATCGACAAGAGACTGTGGCTGGTGACCGCAGGGTTTAAAACGACCTCTAGTCTTTATTTTCTTTTAAATTTCTACTGCGATAAAATTGTAAATTAGATTTTTTTTAGATTTTCCTGTCGTTTCCCACGTCATCAACATTTGCGTGCGATGAATTGATTGATGTTTTTTATGCGCGTTCCAAAAGTACATTCAGTTACGAAACTAGAGTGCCTTGCCATTTATTAGAATAGCTTTGAAGTTGTGCCCAATGTTTTCAGTGCACGACTCGCTTAAATCTGAACGGAAAACTCCCAGGCATTTTTTTCTCCGGATTATCGTTGGTCGATTATAAACTAATTTGTTCGGAGCCAACTCAAGAAGCCGAACAAGAGAATGTTGCTTGCGGATGGACGCGGAAGGAGCCACACTCGCCCTTACGCAAACGAATCCTATTGGCTGTCCTCACTGAATCGTGAAAAAATGGCGAGAGATTGTCGTCTGCTTCAGAATTGCGCAAACTGCCCATCCTTCAGAGACTGGCTATGATTTTTAGGGCACTGAGAAGTTGAATGTATCTTTTGTCGTTGTATTGAAGGTTAAGACGTTGATGAGTTGGGCGTGTCTTGGGGCGAAAAACGAAGAGGAAACCGGGAGAAAAAAAGGTTTTCTTCAATCGAACCGCACGATTCTCTAGCTCATCCGTAATGTTTCATCTCCCGTAGACGTGATTCCTTGGAAAAACAGTCGATAACGTAGCTACCGACTGCCGGTTGTGTCGTTACTGTCGGTCGGTAATCAAAATCTCTTACTCTCTAAACTCCAGTCTTTGGTTAAAACAAGCTCGCCAAGATCGAACTGCATAGACTGACGACACACGTTCCTTCGAATTGCCTCGTTACTCCTGAACAATAAGATGAGACCTCTGAGTCGGATAAGTAGGGCTCTTTCACGGAAACCAGCGTTCTGTTGAAGGGAAGCATTCTCCTGAAGGGATTCTCTTGACTGATGCGGTTCTTTCGGTAAAAAAAAAATCAAGGAGCAGGGAAGCTGCGAAAAATGTTAATCCAGGATCAGCCAACGATGATTTTTATGATTGTGGGAAGATCCTGCGAGGTGGGTGCTGATGCAACAGAGTTTTTTTCTCCTTGGTACTTCCTTCTTGTTCAGGTACTACGATCTATTTTCACTGAGGATCTCTGTTCTTCCATTCCAGCCAGAGGAAATATGTGCCAGCTGCATACGCTATTGTGTTGAAGATGCCAAAGACCTGCAACGAAAGTATATGAATCGTTGATGAAATTCATTTCATTAAAGTTTTTCCAACATCCAAAATCCAAAATTTTCATCATTTGCTTCACTTACACCAGCAGTTATATTTGCAGCTCTAAATCCGGAGAAAGTGTAATAAGCACTCCACGTTGACAGCTGCACAATGAACGCAATGACGTACAAAACAGTCTCGACCCCTGTGTTCAGCAGCTCCTAGAAGTTATAAAATGCCAATGAGCCAATCATAAAATATCCAACATTCGTAAAAACAATTTCAAGTGGATCTCGAAATACTTACGGTGAGAATCCAGTTGATAGGGACTCTAAGAGCCTCGCGAATCGAGAGCAAATAGATGAAAGTCCAGAGAAGACTGGCGATGAATGATATGATTGCAACGAAGAGGAACCAACTTGTTGCTGGTATCACCGCTGGCGAAGCACATGCCATGCAAATTATGCCAAGACCCTGCAACACAAATATGAGAACGTCATGGATGAGTTTACGAGTTTCAACTTCCCACTAGACCGACCAAGCCAATGTGGATTAATCGGAGACTATTACACAACAGGATAAAGTCATCCTACGCGAATCTCAAATAGTACTGTAGGCGGACAATGCTGGAACGGAGACATAGATCAAACAATTCGACTTAATTGTTATCGGGACCTCAACTGAACAAACACGTGCAAACATTTGTCAGGTTACATTGTTTATTCCAAGTGTACAAAGCCTACGGTGGAGTCATTCTAAATCAAGAAACAGACTTTTTAGGCGTGTCAAACGCCACAACGCCGAGCGTGAATATGCCGCATAGGAAACAAATGTCGTTGCCATACGCGAAACACCCGATCAGCACGATAAGCGGCCGGAAATCAATGTTTGGTTTTGCGTAATCCTCCCCGCATCACCGAATTCCAGTCGAATCTTGGGAGTTGTGGATTGTTCGCTAAGATAAGACGGCATTCGTCACGGACCAATGAATATTTAATAAAGTCTTCTTCCGTCGTTGTTTCTGATGACTGCTTCAAAATTGGTGAAAGGTCTGAGACATCATTGTGCTGCCTGGACAAGTTGCTCTTCAGTTCAAGGGATAGGACGTCATTGAAGAAGGTACCACTTTCGGAAATGACTTTTTGGGCTTTGATGAATCTTGAGGATCTTTCTGCCTGCTGCTGGACCAACGGTTGCTTAGCAATTTCCAGCTCCTGCGGAGAAAAACCCTTCTTCTGTAGCAAAGTGGTTTTAGCTACTTCAAGGTTGTTCAACTTGCGTAGAGTTTCCTTGGATTTGGGAATCCTGCTGGCTTTTCTTTCGGCCTTCAATCTAGCAAGGTCTTCCTGTTCTTTGAGGAATTTAAGTCTGGCTTCTTCGTGGCGTCGTTTGGCCTCTTCGCTGACTCTGCCAGCTCGTCTGGCAAGTGCTTTCTCATTGGTTTTCAAGTAATGCTCCTGCCACTGGTTGAATTGTTCTTTCCGTTCATTCTCTTCGGAAACAAAGCTGCGAAACCACTCAATCCTAATCTGCCTATTGTCCTCCGTGCACTTGGTAGTCTCCTCGTAAATGCGAAACGTTCCGTTGGCCTCGCACACCCCGATGAGCCGGGCGGCGTCATCCTTCGCTGAGCCAACGACAGGGAACAGTCCCGTTATCGAATTGCCGGAAATTATACGAAGGTGGACCGGTTCTTTCGTCTTGCGGCTTATATCCCACGTTTCAAGGTCACCGTTGCTTCGACCCAGGATGAATACACCGGGTAGCTGGTTGCTCCAACAACAAGCAGTATATACGCAAATAGGTCGCCTTCGCCAGAGCAATGGGGAACGCAGTTGGTCTTCTTGCCACAGTGCAAAGATGTGACCACCGATGGTTAACAGGAGCTGCTCAATGTGAGGACATCTGGACACCTGGATGACGGCTCCATCATGGATGCAGGATTCTTGGATGATCTCGCTGGTCTCACAGCCAGTAGGTTCTGTTTCAAAATCCTGACCTTGCCATGTACAGAGGATGAATTGGCCTTGAGCCAACCCGAGCCAAAGCCTCTTGTTGGCATCTGGCTGCTCTTCCATCAAGATTTGCTGGCTGGTTGCAGAATCCGTGAACCTAAAATTCGGCAAACAGAGGTCAAGCAAGGTCAGCTTGATTCCTTCTTTGGGAGATTTGATCAAAAGATTAAAATGTGGCTCAAAAACTCCGTCCAACCGCTTGAGATCATCACTGAATGCCATCGTGGCTGAGACGATTTGCTTTAAACTTTTTCCGGATGTCATCAAGCTCGGCTGCCACAACAAGTCCCAAACCGACACTGAACCATCTTCTGCTGCTGTTACGAACTGGACACTTGTTTTGTCTGAAAGTTTACTAACTTTGCCACTCGGTTCTATTCTCACGTTGGAAGGCAACCATCTAATTGCACGTATTGGAGACAAGTGACATTGCCCCACGTTGGACGTGGAAATTGAGACCACTATGGGGATTCCTATAGGATGGAGTCTTTCCGCTTCATCACCATCCTTCCCTTTTTCATCTTCATACAACTTTGTATGTTTATTGTCGAAATGACCTCTAAGGTCCCAGATTATAATTTGTCCATTAGCTGAACCACCGATGACGATGTCTCGGCGATGAGGACAGAACGAAATGGCATGAATTTCCTGAACATCTTCAAGCACTAATTTCGGTCTAAGTGAATCAGTTACCGACCATACGAGAACGCTCGAACGATATTCCAGACAACTCTTCTCGTTAATTGGAGTGTCTTCCTCGATGGAACTCTCGGACAAAGTGTGACACGATACGTTGACGTAACATGTGGCAAAGTAACCGCTTCGGAACGGATGCCAAGTGACGTCAGAGATGACTTTCTTTTTGGTCATACTTAGGCAAACGAAGCAGCCGCGATCTTCGTAGTCGAAGCGGAACTCGTCATCAGGATCGGAACAACACTTCCCGCTAAGATTGTCAATGTCATCAGAGTGGACATTGATGACACCGTTGAACTGGACCACATCAAGTACTTGGGGAGCACATGCAGCCAAGAAAATTTGCAGAGATGTTGGACCTTCCGGCTCTTGTTCGACGACATCTTCAACCTCCACCTTTTCATCCTTCGACGTGTCGATCTCCTGCTCTTCGGATTCAGGCTCTGCCGTAGCTTCAGGCTCTTCTGGACTCTTCGTGGCTGGAATTTCATCAGGATCTTGGAAAGTCAACGCATCGTACTGGGTCCATTCGTTCTTGGGGTATCCAAAGTACGACTGGACACTGGCTTCTTTGCCTTCCAGGTTCGTTTGGACGCAGCGTGAGATGGTGGTCATAGGAATGATCCTGGAGTTAGGTCGACCTGGCAAGATCTCCACGTAGGCATCTCGAGCTTGATCACTCTCGCGGTCACTCAAGTGACGTTTTCGTCCGAGTATGGATGTTGGCAATGAAATTTCCAACTCGTAAAAAGGTCTCGATACACTGACGAATGTTTGGTCCAGCTCTTCGTCACTTTTCAAGGACTTCCAGGTTCCCGGCGCCTTCCGCATCATGTTTTCAACTTTTGCCAGTATCTCGAGGCTCACTCGACGGTTTCTTGCACGAATTTCATCCCGCGCAGCTTCCGTTAAACAAATCACAAAATCCGTCGATGTCAGGTCCCTCGAGGCGTAACCCACCAGGATCTCTTCCGCTCCATAGGCCTTGATACTATCCCTGTAAGCTTCCAGACTCGTTCCAGCCTGGTCAAGGACTTTCTTCACGGATTCTACTGCCACGTACGCCCATGGATATTCTAGGAATACAAACTCGCCGACTGTGCAGCCCAATTCGCGTTGATCTTTGGGCGTCAGCTCTATGCGCTCCACGTTGTTGGTATTTTCGTCGCTCCTAAAAACCCAGCTTGGAGGCCACTCTAACCCATTTCTCGACATATTTATCTGTTGTTCCTAAAGCTCGGACGATGCAAAATCCCGCACAAGTCACTGCTGTCTTTTGATGCGCAAAACTAAATATTTCTGCGTCTCTCAATTTTCCATCATTCTGGCTTTACCAGGAAAATAAATCGACACTGGACAAAACTTTCTTTAAAATCACTAGGGAAATGAAATATTTTTTTTAGCCTCATAGTTGTATAATAAAAAGTCGTTCATTGGACTAAACTTCCTCCGCTCGTCTTTCGGTCAAACGCGACTGGATTCAATTGACAACTGAGTCAAACCGGTTTAAGGGGACCCATGTTCAGGCTAGGGCAGCGGTAAGTTAAGTACCATCGATTAAACGGAGTCCCGTTCACCTGGTAACGCGTAGACGTGGCAACACACATTTCCTTATTCAAAAAATCATGAATATTTTTATTTATTTCACTAAAAATCATTTTATTCATTAAAAATAAACAAAATTCATTTATGCGAATGAAAATAATTTTATCTATTGAAAATTGAAGAAATTTATTTATTAAAATCAAAATAACTTTGTTTGCTGAGAAAAAAAAAACTTTATCCATGAAAATAAAAACAATTCGATTTATTTAAATAAAAATAAATAAAAATGAAAAAAATTAAAATAATTTTGTTTGTTAAGGAAAAAAATAATTTTATTATTTATTATTTCCAAATACCTTGGGAAGCAACTGAGCCATTAAAAATTGAGCATTTGAAAAAAAAAAACAAATGAAATAGCAATTTAAATGGCATTTTTAAGTGATTACATAATCAGTGCATGTCCTTCTCTTTTTCTCGCATATAGCAGCAGCGAATATATGGGTAATGTATAATGGCGTCGAACCGTGCGAATATATCGGCTAGTCAGCAGCGTTTTCCAAGCAACATTCCTGCGAACAGGGTCTACGAAGTATTGCCAACTAATACGTAACTCAGGAGACCTTCGGTGGTCACTACGATGAGACTATTCCACAGAGACATAGAATATGTTTATAAGAAAAAATTTCACGTCCCTTTGCCTCGAACGTTTCAAATCCATGTCGATTTTTATTTTTTCTCCTGCGAATAATCGAATAAAAAAAAGAAAAACAACTTAAGCTCATCGATTTTTAATTTAAAAGCAATCTTCTCGCTCGTACCAATTCCAAGCTAATGGGCTTACGAACATCACTCAGTAAGTAAAGGCTTACAAGTTTATGACATGCACCATGAGTAGGTTTGATTTTCAACTCGACGACGCTGTTGCACACAAGAATTTTACTTTCACCATTGCGCGAAAACGACTACGTTAATACACGATGAATCGCGTCTTTCTGGAGTTTGCATACCATAGAAAATTAATTGCACCATTAAGAATCTCATGGCAATTTCAATTTGATGGATTCCTGAAAGTTGGAGCGAAAAAAAATGATAAAAAAAAGTTTTTGGCAATTTTTTTGTTTGGTCGATGCTTCCGAAGATTTTAAAGAAGTTTATCGCCGGCTAATCCCCATCGATAATCGATAAATATGCTCTCCGTGCAGAAGATGAATTTTTTTTAAACGACACAGTCTGGAAATAAATTTGAAAATTTATTTCTCGTTCGAAACTCTGAATAGCCAGACCTGTGGATCGACCAGCTCGTGCTGTTTGTCTACGCAAATGTTTTTATAGCAGACAATAAGAATAAAAATAGAGGGGCTGGCGAGAATAGCAAAGAAAAAGGGCAACCATAAGAATGGCGCGAATGGCTGTTCCCGCTAATTATACGTTTCTGGCGGACCGGCACGTGCCACGGGTCCCGAATAATCTTCATGGAGATTTATAAACAAATCTAAATCCTCATTTCCTCGGCAAGCTCTCCTCATGTTTCCGATGGCCTACGAAATATAAACGAGACGAAACCTTTCCAAAAATTTATTCGATGTTTTTAATTTTTAATTGCAATTTTTTTCAATTCTTTCAACGAATTTTCGATTAATTGAAAAATCATTACTTTTCGAAACGAACCTTTTTCAAATATATATATTTTTTTTTTAATTTTTAATTGCGAATTTTGTCAATAATTTTTTTAAATTAATTTCAAAATTACTTTTTAACATGTTTTCCCTTCGCTCCTACGATTAACGACCTTTTCTCGTGACGGAGGAATTAAAAAAAATAGCCTCCTGGAGAACTCGTATCTGATCTACGCAATAGGCAGTGGCGAGGTCTACTTAATGTATATTCTCAACGTGAGTCGTATCATTTCTAAAAATAGGATAACACGATATGGCATCAACGGCACGAGAAACCGTCGAGTGCAACAGGCAAGCAATGTTCTTTTCCTTAGCTCGTACAGCACGTAAAAATACTTAGTTGCATTATTTACGTGGCAAAGTTCCTCCTTGGAGAACAAACGCCTTCCCGGTTGCTGATTTTTCGAAATAAATTTAATCACAGCTGCGAATACATTTCTTTTTTTTCAACAGTTGGATTTTGCATCGAGATGAAAAAATTATCGCTGATACTCTAATTATCGTTCGAATTGCATTAGACATCCAATCTGACGAGTGTATGGAGAGGAAAAGCGACTGGGTTGGGTTTCCAATCTATGCCAGATTGTAAGGTCAGCCTAGTTCACGGAGACTACGGGTGTGGATTATGAGAGTCTGAACGACGTGATAAAAAAGAGAAGGAGCGACTGAGAAAAACTCGGCACGACCTACTTGACGGTTTTTCTACACACTTTACATCTCTTCCCGTCTGTGTAGGTTCTCACTTATATATTTACCGATAAAAGTGTACAGGGTCGCTCAAAACAAGTCAAAAGTGTGCGGATTGTGTTGGGCATGAAATTCCGAAAGGAAAACGTTTTTTAGATTGTTTCGCTACGATGCTCCGTTCTCGAGATATTTTACGATCAATGGGCAGCCAATCGACGTGGCAGCGCTCGCCACGCCTTCTCTTATCATCAGCGAGCCTCATTGGCTCTTGCTGAGTCCTCCAATATCTCGCGAACGGCTCGACGGAGAAAAAAATGTTCAAAAACTTTTCTGCTCAGTTTTTCACGCTCTAGCCGTTCCGCCTATTTCTACTGAGACTTTTGGAACGTCCCATAGTCTACCTAAGCAAATTGATACTTGCACATGCACACGATCGTTCCACCGCGTCGTTATACAACTCTACATCGTAAAATAACCTTCTGCGCGTCAGTATATAAGCGATGGATAAAAAAGTTGATCAATGATATCACGCGGCAGTAAAGATTATGCCGCCCAAACAAGTGTTGCAAAGAATTATCATTTCGGAGATAACGATTGTGCAAAACGAGCGCGCCGAACCCGATTCTCCTGCTCGCGACTCCAATCTTGCTTTCGCCTTTCGCCAAAAGAAACAAACTTCACATTAAGGTAGTAGTCTCGCCACTGGCACGTTCCGAATACACAACTTCCGGAATAAATTCATAACCGTCACGTTTTCTCTTACAAAAATATCCAAAAATAGTAATTTTCGAAAAAACTTTTTCATACACAGTTAAAATCTAATAACCGGCTCACTTTTTCGTCTCGTTTTGTCTCCGAAAATTACACACCAAAATTTGTGGCAATTCATCTTTTTCAATCGATCCAAAATATCCGAAAATTTTCTAAAAAAAGTTTCGTCGTTCTTTTTAAACAAAATTTGAATTTTTCGAAACTCTGCTGCAAAATCCTGTCGACACGAGTAAAGTGAGACATACTACTTTAATAAATGTAAAAAAATTGTCTTATACAATAAAATTACAGGTCAATGTGTGAAAAAAAAAAAAAAAAACAAAGCCAATCTCAACGTAACGAGTAATTAAGGGGCTTGCCTTTTCTTTTAATGTTTCGCAGCGCATTGATACGAAATAATGAGACTCACGCTTAGATAAGCTGTACGAAACAATCGAGTACTCTCTCGAACAAAACTCGAGTAAATTCTTCCTGCGACACGAACAACTGTGCCAAATACTGAGACAGTGTGGAGAAAGTTTTGATATTTCTGCCTTTCGGTTTTCCCTCGTTGCTATTGAAAAAAAAAGAATCCGAAAAAATGCACAATCCTCTGCGTGAGGAAAGTGAAGAAACTAATTTGGCGCTTGAGTGACCGCGGACGTTTCGAGTCAGCGAAGATATTCATTTTCGTTCCTTCCTTTCGATTTTTCTCATTAAAAAACAAAATAAACAACAAATAATTTTTTTAATCGATAGCAAAATTCGTGAACTTTCCCCCACAGACACAATTTCTTTGTAATTATTATCGAAATGAATGAAAAATATCTTCTCATTCAAAAAAAAATCAATGAAAAAAGAATTAAATTATTAGCAAAAATCGTGAACTTTTTCATGAAACACAATTTTTCAAAAATATTATTGACATACATAAAAAATATTTTTCAAAAATTATTATTATTATTATTATTATGTTTTTTATTCGTGAAAATTCATTTTAACTTTCGAATTTTTTTGTAGAATGAAAAAATGTTGGACTGTGTAGATATGAGTGTAAAAAATATGTTTGAGCGACGAATAGTTTGATCACAGTGGCTAGAGCGAACGGTTCAACGGACGTACGAACGTGCGTAAATGCGTCGTTGACCCAAATACGATCACGACTTCGTAACTGTCGACCGGTAAGAGATGAAACAGTGTAAACGCCGTTAATCGAGGATCCATAGGAGGAGATCGAATCTGGGATCTACGGATGCGGAGTTTCGAAAGCGTTGAATAAATTTCCAACATATTTCTCGACGACTGACGAGAAATTTTGTCGGAGCGTGAAAAAAAAGGAAGAAAAATGAAAAATTCAATGAAAAGGAAACGAAAAAACGTAATAAAAAGGTCATCACGATTTTTGCCACCAACGAACCGACTAATTGTTTAACCAGCATCCCTAATATTCAGAGACTAAAAATCAAAAGATAAAAATAGCCGGGAGATAGCCTTGGAGAAGCTTGACAATGAAGATTCGAGTCTCCAATCGAATCGACGCGGGGATTACATTTAATCTCATCAGTTATATCGGATCCAGATGACTTTGAGAATTTCATTACGTAACCTTTTTTATTTTTTATTTTCAATCATCGTTTATCGAGCTTGACAAATATTCACAATATTTTCCCCCTCCCAATTCAGTCGTAAGATGACTAGGCAACCAGACAGAAATGTCCACAATAAAATAAAATGCTAATGAAAAAAAAAAAAAAAAAAAAAAAAAAAACAGTCGCCGAAGCCTTTTACGTCAGCCTCGTTCATTCAGAGACCCGCGGCCTTTTCAAAATTTTCCATAACATTTCACTAGGCCAAACTATCCGGAGCCATTGCTCGTAGTAACGATGAGACCTAAATAAAACCACATTCGATTCCCAAATTATTTCGAATCGATGACGAAATTTGAATTAACGTCGAATTCACAAAAATCTAACAATTAACTAATCGAATTAAATGAAATTAATGAAAATCCATGAAAATGCGACTGTGAAAAAAACGACGATGACTTTTTCGACGAAACAATTAAATCTCATGTTGTCACATTTACGTAACCAATTTTTGGCACAATAACTCAAGGTCTTCGTGTCTCGAGATACACAAGTCAACATTTTGCGAAGGCCGGAGCATGCGCGTAAAAGCAACGTTTAAACTTTTATCTAAATCCGACATTCTCATTCTGTCTAAAAAATCTTGAGCTCTTTTAAAAATAATCGAGAAAATTGAACAAATTTCCGGAATGAAAAAATCGAAAAATATTCATTTTCACAAATATTTTCGTTTTCATTCAAATTCGAACTCTTATCTTTTTCGTTGGATTCAATTTTATCGACAGAACGGAAATCCACCGGAGATAATTTTCTCCGAAATTCCAGCGGCGGGAATCGATCGTTTTTTTCAATGAATGACTCACGCCCATCGATCAGAATTCGACGTTCGAAAATATGGACGAAAATTCAGTTTTTTTTTCCTGAACTTATCAGATTGGAATCGTTAACACATTTTCTAAAAACGACTCAAAAAAATTCTCATTTTCTCAAATCCTAACTAGGATCGTGGAAAACATTTTAAAAAAAGTCTCAAAATGTCAATGCCTCATTTCCACGACTGGCCAATTGGCACATCAGCCTTAATAAGTAAATTTGGAACAATGTCCCACTTCACATCCAATTACATCAATATTGTGGGACATAATTGGCTAATGGCTACTTAAAAATGAAGGGGAGAACCCTCGGGAATGAAATTCACTCACACACTATCAATAATCTCAAAATAATTGATAAATCAATTTGCACAAACTCAATTCCCTTCAAACTTCGTCAAATTAATAAAATTCCAACTTATTTATTATTCAGAGACTCGAAGGAATCTCGTGACTCGTACGACGAGCAAATTCCTCAGGAACATTACTGTAATGTCAGAAAATATCCGGGCCACACCTTTTTCCCGAATTTACGACAAAAAGGTTAACGAACAATGTCTCGAACAATTTTTTTTTGACTCTCGAAAAAACAATACCACGTTCGCTACTGTTGACTATCGATGACGAGTCATTACAGGTGTAAGTACATGAATGGCCAACATTTAGAAACAAGCGACGTATAAAAAAAAAATCCTGTTCATTAATAAAAATAAAAAAACTGTATTTTAATTTTTTTCTAAAATAAAAAAAAAATTTCTCATAAAAAAGTGGACGTGGAAGTACGAGAATGGGCAACATTTAGACATCTCGTTCTTATCGATGACGTAAAAACGACGCAAACGAAAAAAAAATACGGTTTTTCAATTTTTTTTCTGAAAAAAATATTTTATTCTTCATTTTTTTCCTTGAAAAAAAGAAATTTTCTCTGAAAAATTCGATATTTCTGTTTTTTTTTCAATAAATTCCAATGGATTCGATGTGCAAAACGACAATTATGCAAAAAGTCATTCGACACTGCGATATTTTATGAAAATGAATTTTTTTTTCGTTAAATATTGAAGAATGGAATTTTGTAATTTTTTTCCTGGAGCACTTGGAGGGCATAATGGGAATTTAAATGGCAACGAATGTGGACGACGCTTAGACATAAATTGGAATGCAGTGGTCGCGTTACCCTGACCGAAATGAGCCGAGTGGAGTAAATTAAATTCTGTGAGTGATAGCTCATCAGAGTACGCGTATGATTTGTCATAATAAATGATTGCAACGAAGTGCAATTGGTAAAGTACATACGCGAGCTCCTGGTTGGGGTCGAGAGTATTTTATTTCCGCCGAGAGACCGAGAGAGAGCGAGTGCGAATGACGTCAGGGTATCGCGTAACAAAGGAGAAAAAAAATGGATTGATCTTCGCATAATGGCAAATTGAACCGAATTAATCGGAGGTAATTAGCTTGTAAATACGAGAGAAAAAAATAAGGGTCAATTAAATAAACGTGCGATAACGTATGAGCATGTGAATGCCTGAGAATCAATGAAGAAATGTTTGGAAGAAAAAAAACGAGAAGAAGTTTCGTATTGAAAATTGTGTAAAGTTGGTAATAAGTTTTTAGAGGAAGTCTAGTTGACTGTAGGCGAACACGTGGGCGCATGCGGACGTTCTATAGCGCGATTGAAAGAGCGGAAAGGGTGTACCATTTGTGTTGGGCAGAACGAATATGGTCGAGACTTCAAGGACACCGTGAATTCTTAATGAAACGTCGTTGTGGATTCGATACCGTTGCCACGGCCGGTTGATGCGTGAGTGTTGTATGCAGGGTGTCCTGAATATCGAGTTCTAGCCTGGGGGGTTAGATCGGCGATGAAATTTTGAAGAGAAAAGTCCCCGGGAGATTTTGTATACAAGCTATGGTTCCGGAGATATTTACGAATAAGTGAGCGCGCTGACGAAACGCAACGGCCGTTTATGCTTTGATAAATATCTCGTGAACGGTGCGTCGTACCCAAAAACTCCAGAGGACTTTTCTTTTCAGAATCGCACCATCTACCCATAGCATCCATTAAAAAAAGTCACTTTTCGGACACCCTATATATGACGACTTATAGCAACGATGTTGTTTCACCGGGCTGAGGTTTTAGACACACTATCACGTTACTGCTATCGCAATATGGCTATAGGATCGACTCTCCGGTATGTGGGACGCCACGTATGGTCTCGGTCAACGTCAGGATGAACATGTATGGCCAACTACTCGTGTCGCCAATAAATAATACATTTTTTTTTCTCTCTCCTTCTACACCGTCTTCGTCACGAATGGCACGGTCATATCCCAATCGAAATTGGATCCATGTGCTTTATTTCTACACTATCATTTGTCTCATCAGCAAAAAAATTCAATTGCATCCAAAATTCAAAATCGAAAAAAATTCGAAAAATCCAAAAAATTCTAAAAACCGACGAATTCTAAAAATCAAAAAAGTCTAGAAATCGAAAAAATTCTAAAAATCACAAACTTCCAAAAATCAAGAAATTCTGCAAATCAAAAAAATTCTAAAAATTAATAAACTCTCCATTAGTGTTAATTAGCCAATTAATTAGACTCTCCGTACAATAAGGATCGTTTTTTCTCCAAATTCCTCGTTCCTATTTAATTTTTTAATAAAAAATTTCAATAAATTTTTCAATCGAATTAAAGAAAAAAAAAAATAATCAGCGTCGTCGAAAAATCTTCCGAGTTTCTTGACGAGAGCTTCCGGTTCACGTGGACAAAAGTGTGGTCGGAAGCGCGAAGAATTTCTCTGTGCGGAGATGGAGTCACGAGGCGGTTTGTCACGGATCGTGACATACCGTTTCTCGCAGTGCGTTTCAGTCGTACTATTCCCCAAAGGAGAAAGTCACCCAAGCCAAGATTTAAGTGCACCAGCGACATTTTCTAAGCGAACGAAATCAACGACCTCAACAAAAAAAAAATAAAAAATTAATACGAGAGCGTAAAAAAAAAATTCATTGCAGCTCCTCATTTGTCCAGGACGTATCGAAGCGATTGGGAACGAATAAGCAACGAAATAAAAATCAAACCGGAAGTGGAACGATCGTTCCGGTAAATTTGCCATTTTTTTCGTTTTTTTTTTTTTTTTCTTCAAGGGTCAGTGGCGCTCGCGATCGTTTCGAAGGATAATAATAATTCTTCAATGATTTTCCAATGGTTTGCTAAATACTGTAGAGCCTCTGTGCAAAGGAGAAAGATCGAGAAACGCTGCAAGCGACGTTAACGAGCTTTCGTAAACAGAAGCCTTCTCAGAGTGCATGTGAGCTGTTGAGTACCAGCAGCTAAGAGGATTATACTGTTATACGGTTATGCTGCTCGAGGTTCAACCTCGTGCTAGCCAAGTGGGGGCCCCATCACTTGGAATATTATATTTGCATTCGTGCTTGCCAGTTTTACGAGTTCCTATCGCCAATATTCGTCGTTTCATTCCTCCGAATAATATTCGTGGCTCTCCGAACTCATTTTTCCATCATAACGAGAGACAGTCAAATTCCCCTACAAATTGCATAGAATTTTTTATTTTTTTATTTTATTTTTTTCTAATTTTATTTTTCCATTTTTTTTCCTCATTACTCTCACATTTTTCAACGAGCGATCCTCTCAAGCGATATCCACGTCTCCTCCTCATAACTGTTAATTAGTCTGCCGACAATAATGTCCTATGCGGAGTGTCATGGGCAGGGAAGAATTAAAAATGAAAGAAAACCGTTAGCAGCGAGACACGAGGCTCGAAGTTCGATCGTAGCCAACCGAAACCACGCAAAGCCTCATTTTCATGGAAATTAATGAACATTTCTTGGGCCCTCAAAGTTTTATTCGTTTGAGAATAAAAATTATTGAATGTTCGTCAAAATTATTCAAAAAAAAAAATCAAGCTTTTCTGTTTTATAAAGGGAAGGCGATTGGGTCGTTGAAAAATTTCCGGCTGTCATTAGTCACATTTGCCATAATCAATAACTTTTTCGTCATCAACTCTTTGCAGTGATGTTCATCATCTCCAGAGATAACATTTCGACTCGATTAGTCACTTGACCAGTCATTTCCGATCTTTTCAATATTTTTTTTATCATTTTTCATCGGGTAAGAAAATTGGAGGACGAAATATTCTAGGAAGTCTTTTGGAAAATTCAATTTTTTTCATTCCAATCGTAAATTTTGCTGGAAATTGCATTTGAAATCGAAAATATTGTCAAAATACTTGAAATTTTGCAATTATCAAAAAATTATGATATCGTATCCATCAAAACATCGTAATAAAATGATTAAAATAAAATAATCATTAATTAACATTATTAATGAATAATATTATTAATATTACTAATTAATAACATCGATGAATAAAAATTTGATTTTTAAATATAAATCGAATAAAAATATAATATAAGAATATAAATATAATAAAAATCATTAATAATCAATTATTCATGACTTTGTCTATTATAATCGGTTTTTGATTGGAATGAGATTGAACAATGGAAACTTTACATTAATGAGACATTTCCAGGGGATAATGGGCTTTTTAAATTTCTTTCGAAAATTGTCAGAACGTCATTGATAATTAGGAGACGAAATTAAGAGTTTTGAGTCATGAAAAAAGTGCAACTCGTTAGTGTTAATTACGGCAAGAAATTAATGAAGAAATGTGTGGAAAAAATGTTATCGTAAAAATGAGAAAAATGAAATCGTCATGATATTTTCAATTTATTTTCTCGATCTATTCTTTCCCTACGATTTCTTATGGATCGCCTAAGCGAACGATCCAAAACCAGAGAGTTCCATATTTCCAAAAAAAAAAACAGAAAAAAAAAGGAATTTGAAAATTTTTTAGTCTCCACTCGCGTCGACTATTAAGAAAAGAAGTTTGCATCTCGAGCTACTTGGCCAGCGTCCAATGTAACACTATCGTCAAACGATAAACACTTTTCACCCAGTATCCCCAGGCACGTCGCAGGGGAAAAGTGGCCCTGAAGACTTCTATAAGTAGTGACGACGTATCGGAAGACGATCGCCATGTTTTTTCCCATTTTCTTCGATTTTAATTCCGGCATTCGCGATTTTCGCTATAAATTTATTTCCCGACACTGATTCTCGCACGTCGACGTACGAATCGTCGCGTCCACGACAAATCCTCGTCACCAGGGGCCATCAAATTAATTTCTACCTTTTTTTTTAATTTGAAAAATTAAAAAAAAAAAATTATTTTTAATTATCATTATTATTCATCATTATTGATTATTCATTATTGTTTTATTATTTTCATTACTTCATTGTTTTTTATTTAAAAAGTTGAAAAAAAAATAGAAAAAAAATTTAAATACTCCGAACTCGAAAAAATGTCGTTTTATTAATGAACCTTACCAATTGGACGAGCTTAAGGATGCCAGGTATGGACTTGAAGTAGGGCAGATTTACGGTGATTCCGGGGATGAGACGAGGCTGACCTGGTTCAGTCTTAACCATTGGAGTTTGACGTGGATTGTTGGCATTGTTGGGTGTGCCATCCTGGACCGTAACGACGGTCTCCGACATCATGTTACGATATAAATCACAAGATAAACGACGAAAAATCTGTTTGAATCACTTTCCAACCGAATTAATATTTCTCCGAGAATCCTCGAAGAATTTTATTTTTTTTTTCGATTTTTTTTTTGCACGAATTATCAAAATTCAAATTTTTTTCGTATTTTTCGAGAAATAATAAACAAAGGAATTTTTTTAAAAAAATTTTCTGTCAATTTATACGAAGACACTCGCTAACAATTCCGAAGCAAGGCGATCGAGAAACTTTGAGGACGTTCAGACACCTGTTAATTCACTCTCGACGGCCCGCACGGCGGCCTAACCACTGAACACTATCAACTACCTACAAACATTCGCCACAGCCTGCCGACAATCCCCACCTCCTCCTCTCATGGCCAAAGCCTGTTCTCCCTCCACATACATCTCTCCATATGCCTGACGACACAGCGACACACTCACCGACACTCAAACATACAAACTCCGACAATCTCGCGCTCCGGTAAGTCTCGGAACGTGACACATCGAATTTGTTCCTGTTGATGATCAGTCGCTGCGTTTAATCTCACGATCATTTGAATTGTCATTATACTTGACGCCATTGACTCTTGTTCATTATGTTGGATCATCGATGCATTTTTCAGGATCGAACTTAGACGATGACTCATTTTTTTTCGTTTATTTATTATTTATTTACACATTTTATTTTTATTTTTTATTTTTTTTGGGTTCTCGTGAATAATTACGTCTCGATTACCATCGGGATCGAAGTAATGGATTCTCGCATTTGTGCCCATCTGGCAATAAATCATTGATGGAAAGAAATCATGAGATGGGATTATTGAAATAATGTAGTTTTTTCTATTTATCAGGAATTTCGAATTGTTATTATTTTTGTGCATTCATGATTTCATTTTATTTCCATTGAAACGTTTTGGCCAATGAAAATATTTTATTTTCTAATTAAAATCTACGAATTTTCCAATGAATAAAAATCTCCACACAAACCATATTAATATAACTGTTGAAATAATTTCAAATTTTTTATCAACCATCGATAAGACACAATTTTCGTTAAAAAAATTCGGTCTTCGTCATGCTATTCATTATTTATTATTATATTTTATTTATCATGTTTTATTTCTTTTTTGTCGAAAATTGTACCATTGGGTGGTGAGATTTATTGACAGTCGTTTTCGGTGCGACTTATTAATCGTAGATATGGCTGTGCTCTACTTTGTTATCAGTCGATAACGTGGTCAGATTTGGATTGCAATTTTATCGTCGGTCGATTGAAATGGAGTCTTCAGTTTCGGCTGAAGGAGGGGGCAACAATGACTCTCGAAGTGGACGCTATAAAGAAGCGCCACGTCCAAACACCCACCAAAATTCTCGACATCGAAAGTGTTTCTGCTTGCCTGCGATCGACTCTCGCCAAAGGTACGTCAAGAAATACATTTTTTTTCCCGATTTTTGAAGCAGCGCAGTTTGAATTTTTGTCGATCGAGTTCGCTGCAATAATTAATCAAGTTTTTATCAATTATCTCGTCCGGATTATGTCAGACGCTCTAATTATATGTCCATTGCGCTTTTTGTAACTCTTCTGTGGATAACGGAAAAGCCGTTTCGAAATTTGTCTGGCGCCATAGCGTTATCTCCCTCACGATCGAAATAACCGACCAGCCACGAATTCATGCCGATCCAGAGTCTCTAGCAACGACGACCTTTGAACCTTTTCATTAATTTATTTTATTTGACCCCCAAAAAGACAAAGTTTGAAAATTCTGTCAAAAAATATTTCGAGTCTTCATAGTCCCGTGGCTGACGAAATTCTTTCTTGCTATTGAAAATCCATTCGGATGACGAAAGTTGTGCCCGAGGTTGACGGACTCACCGGAGCTCCAAAAATCCTCCATTTTTAGGCTCCAGGATTTTTGCCTCCCAGGGAATCCCCCGAGGAAGTTTAAGGCGCGAAATTCAAAGGGAATTCCTCGAGAAAAATGGAGAATCGGAAATCCTGCGGGTCTCGATTCCCCCTCGCAGGATTTTGCGCTTTAAATAATTGCGGAAAAATTGATGGAGCCTCGATCGCGAGCTCCTTCAATCTGCATCGCGACGCACACGTGGCGAAAAAAAATCTCCCCTGTAATCAGCGATTCTATGACGTTGAACGTCCGATCTCTGCGGCATTTTCTCTCTTGCCTCAGCAAAAAAAAAAAAAAAAAAACGAAGGCGTTACAATTAAGAAACATCGTGTGGCCTCCCGATTGAATTATCCGAAGAATCGCGCTTCGGAATTAGACAAGAAAATCTTTTCGTTTCAATCAACGACTATTCGCAGAAAATCAAATGCAAATCTGCCTCTTTGCCCGGCTCAAAAAGACCCCGACGGTCTCGACAAACGACGAGAATTGCAGCCAACAATTAAAATCAAGATCATTTGTGTATACGCTGAAATGAAAATTTTGTTGGAAAATAGAGAAATTTTGTTCAATTCGTTCCACCGAACGTTTTTTTTTTTTTTTCCTTAATTCAAAAATTTAGAAAAATTCAAAAATTTAGGGAATTTAGGAAATTTTGGTAATTCGGGTAATTTGGAAAATTTAGAAAATTGAAAAAATTCGGAAATTTGGAAAATTTGGAAAATCGGAAAATTTTTTTGAATAAGAAGTTCGATTCAACTCTCAATTATTCGATATCCATGTGGTAAAAAATATGGAAAATAATTATTCTCGTATCGAATTGATGCCTCAAAATTTAGTCACAAAATTAAAAAAATTCTCATTATTTTAATTTCGCGATCCAAGCTCCTCAATGAAGTTATTTCTCGTGGTAAAGCTTCTGCGACGTATTCTCTGGATGTTAATCACTCAGGAGCTCGGCAAGTTACGACGTATAGTGTTTTTTTTTCTTATCCCTCGTATTCTAAATATATTTTTCATATAAACTTGCAAAAATGTTAACTTTTGCAAAGTTTGATAAAGGGCTTTGTTCTTCGAGACGTTAAATGCCTTGACTTATCCGATAAATCGGCCCAGAGGATAAGGATCTTTTCGCTTAAAACGTGATTAACATTTTACAGCCTGAACGAATCCCTTGAAAAAAAAAACGACAAAATCTCCAGTCATAACGAAACTCTGGCATCGAGTCTGCCGGTTCTAAGCCTTTAATCGCACTTTCCAACTTTTTACTTTTCTCACGCCCTCTCTCGTCAAACATCCAACACATTTCAACTTTGTTCGACGTCGCTTAACCTGTAAACAGATCGTTATTCTGGCAGTTGAGCTTTTTTTTACTTTTCAACAAAATTCGCCTCACTTTGACTCACTTAATTGTAATCAAACGTTTCTTTCGGTATTGCTGTAGAGTCGCGCCTTCTCTTGAACCAAAAATCATAACCGAGACCTCGAAGTCACTGTGGCGAATAAAATCTCAATTAATTGAGATCGATCGCCCATTCGGGAAGTGCCAACTTTTATGTCCCAATAAAAATCATGCCGGGAATAAATGAGCGATCCCCCGACACTCTAGAAAAAACTGACCATTACGAAATAATCGCTTTTCGCCCATTTTCCGCATGGTCCTTGTCACGAATGCGCCATCGATAATGTCCGAATCGGAACTGCATCCACGTGTTTTATTCCCGCACAATAATTAGTCTCGCCATAAAAAAAAAAAGTTTTTTTTATTAAAAACAAAATTTTTAAAAATTGGGAATATAAATGAAGTTTTTTTTTCTCAATGTTTCGTTCAAATTAAATTTTACGAAAAAGCGATATTAAAAATTCAAAAAAATGAATTCATTTTTTTTCTCAATTTTTCGTTCAAATAAATTTTACGAAAAAATAATTTTTCCATACGTTTTTTTCACGACGTCTGACCACGATCGGAGCTAAACCCTTGATCTACTTGCCCGCAGTTAAAACCGCGAGAGCTCCGTAAGGTTTGGACTCCGCCAGGGTCTGCAAACAGTAGCAACGTTGAACAAAGAAATTTAGAAGTAAAAAAAATCGTCATTTACTTTCAAGTTTTTCATTAAAGACGTTAATTGATTAAAAAAAAAAAAAAAAATGCCACGTGCTGAGAAGAATGATGAATTTTCATGAATCCACGGCTTTCAATTTGGCCCGAAAGTTTAGCTCGGACTTTCCAGACCCCGCAGTGCGACTTGGAAGTTCGAAAAAAAAGGCGAGCACTTGATTTTTCTCACAGGAGATTAAATTTTCACATCTCTCTCGTAATAACAATAACGCCAGTGCGTCTCATTAACTAATTTTTCCCCCGCACCCCCGCAGCAATTTTTCTACAATGATCCCGAAATTTAAAGGGACCCGGAGTAAGAAATACAAATGTAGATGACGAAATGTATTATTTAGAGAATGTGGGAGACACGAGTATCGAGTCTTGGGCTTCCGCACGAGATGACTCCCTCGTTTTATTAATAATCGGCTTGAAAAGGCGATAAAAACTTTTTAATCTGTTGGACTATAGATGCGGGATAAATATGCTGAATGTAAATGACTCAATATTGAAGAGAGTTATGGAAATTCATTGAGCATTCTGAGTTCTATTTTTGTCCGGATGTAGAGAGAGAGAGAGAGAGAGAGAGAGAGAGAGAGACTGCGACGGCAATTGCGTCGCCGTAACCTTTGCCACGACGTCTTTAACGATTCTCGAATTAAATGGTGCGCGACGAATTGCTCGAGGCATGGTCGATGATAAAAATAAATAACGCAAAGCAAACAAATAACAAAAAAACAAAAAAAAAAATGGAAATTTTTCCATTTTGTATTTTTCCGGACGGGCCTCGATAAACGGGGCGGCGTATTTTTTTATTTCGACGCGACAAATTGGCGATTATGGATCAAGGGAAAAATGCGAGTGGAACAAATTAATTGAGGAGATCGAACGAGAAAGAGCAGAGACTCTCAATCCCCTCTCTCGATCCTATAATTAATCGGCCCACTCGTTCCGCAATGCGTTCCGATCATTCATCCGAGTCTTATTCACGCTTGTGTGTTCTGTCATAAACGAGAAAAAACGGAGCGGGGGAAAGACGCTTTTCGCGAGAAAAAATCCGAAAATTTCGTCACCCACGGCCGCGGAATTCCCCTTCGCAGGTTTTCTTCGCCCCCAAACCCTATCAGCCTCCATATTCCCACTCGCTCTTATCAATTATTGGTAAATATTTACGAGTCGTTGGCTTTTGCCAAAATTGTTATTTTCTTTTTTTCTTTATCTTCCTCCTCCACAAAATTCATTTACAATTTACGATTTTGACAGTATTTACAATATTTACAATTTACAATTACAATCACAATATTACAATCTTTACAATATTAACTAATAATTTACAATTTACAAGTTACAAAATATTTACGAGTTACAAACAAATCCAAACAAACACAATTCTTTTCTGGAATCTTTTTCTTTCTCTCGATTATTTCGTTTCTATTAATATTCCGTATTAAAAAGGGAAAAATAAATAAGAATTAATCTACGGAATAGTATTCGCCGAAGTCAAACATGATCCACGTGATAAATAGGCCATGATTACATTTGTGGAGTTGGGGGGGCGAGTCCCCTGAAGGTTGGAGCATACGAGAACGATCCATTCATACAAACACCCCCGTGTTATTTCTGATAAGATCTCAAGTCTTGTGTGACGTGGTTAATTGTATAATTTCGGTTTTTATGGATATGTTCGAGGGAATCGACAACGCAACACTCTCTCTCTCTCTCTCTTTCCTTGTTCTTTTACGAGTTTCCTCCCTCGTCGTTTTTCCACGACATTTTATCCACTTTTATCCGGGCAGTGTCCCTCCCTCTCGCTCTTTTGATTTCCACCCCAACGGAGCAGCCTCCGGACCATTTTTTCGATCTTCAATTCCCTGGCTCTTCCTCCATCTCGCTTGCTCCCTGAGGGATCTTTCTTGTTCCTTTTCGAGAATATAACGTCATGAGCCGATAGCAGGGAGACTCGACACACTGTCAATACAAACTACTCGAGCTTTTATTTGACATGACATTCGCTCACCCGCATGAAAACATATAAAACATTATTATTCTTTTTTTCCACGATATTGAAGCTCCGGTCATTTACATCTATCCATATTTTTGCAATTACGCCTCCGTCAACGATGACAAAGTAACGGAGAAAAAAAAAAGCAAAAAGAATCGCGCGATTATGCATGAAAAATTTTCTGCTCGTTTTTATCGATGTATTTTGCAAATTTTACTACGATGGCTCAATTTCTATCAAAAGTTCATTCAACTCCTTCATCATACGCAAGAATCGTTGGCACGTGCCTCCTTATTCTGTTTTTTTTTTTAATTTTTGATTTTTTAATTTTTTTTCGATTCTTTAATTTTTTTTTTTGGTAAAGCGAATCGTAATAATCTGTGAAGGGGATGAATTATTTTTTCTTTAATTTTCAATTTTCTTACCCCCGCCCGGAATTTTATTGAATTTTGTGAAAAAAAATTCGGTCATGGTAGCGTTTTGTTTTTTGAGGTTTTTGTTACAATTTTTTGGTTTTAGGGAAATTTCTGGGGAGAGCAACAAAATTTGCTTTTTGTGGGATCGATTTTGATTTTTTTTTGATTTTTTTTCCTCGGATATTTTGGTTCGGCTGCTCACGACACTCGCGATGATTCTCTGAGTGTTATCCACTGCCTTGCAGTTCTCGATGTATGGTTGTCAGTCGATCTCAATGCCTCGAGGATAGGAAATGGAGCTCATTCAACAGTCTCACACTTCCAGACCACAAATAATTGAGTTACGATCAAATTCGAGCAAGTGCAAACGCCGGTCGGATAAAAAGATTGCTGCTACGTTAAACCAACTTTATTGACACTCCCTGGAGCAGCAGCTGAAATAATTCATGAATTAGTAACGTAGTTATGTTTTTTGATCGAGCCTTTTACGTCGTTGAATTTTTTTTAACAGATTTAGAATTTTCTTCACTCGAATAGAGATCGATTTTCAAAATCGAGAACATTTTCCTGCTTCATTTTTTTTTTCATCATTTTTAACAAGAATTTGCGGCCGCGTCGTATGGGGGAGAGGGAGGGGGTGTAATTAATTAAAATACATGTAAAATGCCGTGGCACACGTCTCGACATGATTTATAATAATTTAATGTCCAGCACACGCCGAATAATTGGTCCAGAATCCTTCGAACCGAAAAAACGACATTTCGAGTTTCGGGGTCCAGGATACGAACTTTGTTTATTTTTCTTGCTCTGGCTCTGATACTCATTGCGATAAAATGACGATGGGATCCACACGTTTTCAGTCAGGATACATCACTGGAATAATATCAGCGATTAACAATGTAATAGTCCGAAGAAAATCGTCCGGAAGAATGAATTTGGCAAATGGATAGATACGAGAACTCAATGTCGCAAATATTGCTTCGTGCAGATCGAATTTTCCATTGTGAATGCCCGAGGTTTCTCTCTCGTTCGGGAAAAAGCTCGAACGGAATGTCCTCCATACACACAGGCAGTCCCGAAGACCTGGCTAAGATTTCCAGCCATTTTCCTTCAGCACTATTATCGAAATATTAATGGAACAGTTACAGCCGATCCAGTATGGCGTCCGTCGAGCTTAAACAGCGAAAAAAAAATTTCACCCCTCTCATCGCAAGGCGTCCCTCAAAAACCCCTGTTATCGTAACGCCCGAAATTGATACAGCGTGAGGCGTTTTCCAGCCTGCACAAATTTAGCGAAGAATAAAAGAGATCGCCTCGACAGAAATCACGAAAACGAGGTCCCAGTCTCCGTATTTCCGGAACGGCTCATCGCAGACAAAAGTGGATAAAAAATTTGCTCCCCGGAGTCGTACAATCTCATTCCTGGTTAAATTTAATTCTTGACTCTCGGGACACCCTGTACATCTTGAGAAGTGTCCCTTCGTTAAATTGACACGATGTCGATAAACTCGCCTACGTAGGTACTGCATCCGATTCCGGGACATGCATTCAACCTATATATATACCTATAGCGTGACTAAACACATATTCAGTGCTCGTATGAAAATGTATGTTGGACAATACACAATGAAGAGCCAGAAGTGTCTCCACAATTCCCCGTTACCATTTTTTTTTCTCGCTCTCTCTGCCAATTCGATTTTATCTCAAAACCCAACAATAATCTGACGAAAATTTCATTCTATTTCGTCCTGCCAAGAAATTAAATTCCCCTTGGATCTACAATCGTCGTCCAAGAGCAACCCCATACAAGTCTCAGCGGTCGGAGCTCCGACTCTTTATTAAGAAGTCTCATTCGGAGTGATTTTCAAAGGCTTCAAAATCCTCGAATTAAACGGGACGAATTTTTTTTTTTTTTTATATAAAAAAAAAAAATTACTATTAATTTTTTAAATTTAATTTCCAGCTTTCTGCTGGGCCAAAAAAAATTCCAAGCAATCTCTGAGGTATTAGGAAACTGCACCGATAAAAAATCGCCCGGAAAAAAAATCGGACAATCGTTTTAGAAATTTTTCTCGCAATTGAAATCGAAATTCTTGGAGTTTCTCGACATGGGGACACGCTGTCGGCTGCATACGTGCGTGTACAAGTTTGCAGAGTTACGCAAATGCGGCATCCGTTTGTAGGAAAAGTACCGGGCACTAGTCTCATTGAGCCGCGCAATAAACTTCAAAGAAACGTGAATAGAAGTAACGGCAAAAACACGTGCTGGTTTCTTCAATTTTTCAGCACGTGCGCGTCGTTTTTTTTTTTTTTTTTTTTCTTAATAAAACTATTTTTTGAATGTCAAGGAAAAAAATGTTTCCTTCGATTTAAATGCAAAGTCATGAAGAAACAATCAAGTCTGTGAATCCCTTCCCGAGGCCGCAAAACCTCCCCCGTTTACCGAATCAACCCTCACAAATAAATAGGGATGAAACGAAAAAGAGAAAAAAACACGAATGAATTTTTTTTTTTTCTTTCATTGTTCGCGTAAGGTTTTACGGGATCGCGTGCCACCGCATTTCCCGGAGCAGTTGACGGGCTCCCGTGCTCGAGTTTACGGCATCCGGAGCTCCTAAGGTCGATCGAAACCGTCCAGACTGTATTAAACTACACGTGGCTATGAGCTGACGATTCAACACGAACTGTCATCGTCTGCATTTTCTCAAACTCCCATCCCTCGATTTTAATCACCGGAATGATTTTTTTTTTTTTTTACTTCCCCAAGGGCATTGCTCCGAGTCTCCAAGGTCACAGCTTCGAACTCTGACGATGCATTTTAATGGGTCCTGATTGGCCAGAACCAGAATATCCTTCCAGGCTCAGCGTCGAAACGAAAAATAAAAAATTTAATTTTCTTTTTGCCCATAAATTCGAAGAGGAAGTTTCAACATATTTCCAGTGACACGTTTTTCCTCAAATAAATTTCTGGCCTTTGACATGGATGGCTAGGCCTGCCAGCACGTGAGAACGACCTCCCCCCACTTGGTTTTCGATCAAGTGGCTTAAAAAATGACGCCACAATTTTAAGAATTTTCAACATGTGCCGCCACTTTTTCCAGCCACTCATTATAATTCTAACACAATTTTAGTGACGTACGTCCACCAGACGAAAACTAAACTTCTATGTTTACTAAACGTACATATCCAATTGTCTGATAATTTCATTGGCGCTTATGTGGGAGACCAGAGAATCTATCGCAGCGACTTAATATCGAAGGAAAGTCTCCAAGGAGTAGAGAAAAAACCTGTGGACTCTTCGGCGTTAAATATTTTCGAGTGTGAGTCAAAATTCATTTACATTTCGAAAAGTTTCTGAGCACGAGAGGCAACTTGATCTATAGAATTCTTTTTTTGCGAATTTATTTTTATCATTAAACATTTATATATTTAATTCATTTTCATTTGTAAATAAAATGAATTAAAATAATTTAATTATTTTTCATAATTTATTTATTTAATTATTTATTCATTCAAATTTGAAAAATTAAATTATTCTATAATGAATAATTTAATTATTTCAATTTATATGTATATAATAAATGTATTAAATAAAAATTATTATTATTATTATTATTATTATGTAAAATAATTTGTTTTCTTAATAAATTTCGTGGCTAATTTTTTTGATATTTTTTAAATTTCCTTATTTTGTTCGTTTCTGTATTGTTTTTTTTTTGCGTTTAGAAAAATGGACGAGCCCGAAACATACAGTTGAGTTGTCCAGTTCGATGAATTCTGATATTTGTTAATAATAAAAAAATCAGACGAGATTGATCAAAGTGGAAACTGTTGGTTTAATTTATGATACAACAATCTAAATGTAAATCGTGCGACTCGTACGAATATTCCCCTCAGAGGTAACCCGATGAATTCACTAGAAAATGTAATAGCGTACTCTCCTCTGTACAAGAGAGAGTATCGTGACATATGAAATCCAAAGGGACGGAGTACTAGTGAATGACAGGAGATAATACTCGAGGGGTAAGTTCGGACCAGCTGCTCGTAAATTTTTTCCTCGGTTGCTCTTGACGTTATGCCGACGAGTCTGCATTATTGAAAATTCTTATCTTTTATCATAAATCATGGGATCTTCGATTACGCAAATGTACTGAGAATTTATTTCGGTCATTCTGATTTTTCCTCGTGACTTGTCTGCCGATATTTATTTATTTCTTTTGTTTTTTTTTTTTTTTTTCATTTCCACGTGTCAAAAATTAAATCTCGTATTTTTTTTTAGCCCCAAAATTTCATCAGCTAAATCGAAAATAAGTGAATCAAAATTTACAGCTCATTTTCCCAAAAATCTTGATCGAAATAATTTCAAAACCCGTTGAAAAAAAAGTCCAAAAATTATCCCAGAAAATCTAAAGCCCCACAATTTTGTTGCAAACGATAAAAAACGATTTTTATCTTTTTCTCAAATTCTAATACGAATGAGGCCTTAAGAACGTGGGGTGCAGAAAAAAGTGACGTTGGCAAGCTGTGCTAACTTTCCAACCAGGAAATGGATTTCGTGTTCTACATCCGGGGGTGGTAATGACCTTAATTTACGTGGCGAGTGATGAATCACAAAAAAAGAAAAAAAAATGTTTACAACATTACGGAGCGTCTTCCATGAGACATGACAAAATCGATTGGGAAAGATTTAAGAAAGAAAAAAAAACTGAAAAATTCGAAGGGACCAAAAATAATTTTTTTCCCGAACTTTTTGTTTGTTTTTTTTCTTCGAAATTCCGTTAATTACCGAGAAACTGAGTTTCCCGGCCAAGAAGAATCCTTGCAAGTCCCTCAGTGTCGAAATAAACAAAAAAAATAAAAATTAAGTAGTACGAGTCGATAATAGTCAGCCACAATGCCACACGTGCCCACGGCCAAGTAGAACATCCTCGCGAATAGTCAGCCCGAGCGAAATTTCGCAAATTCTCGTAGTTACGACGTCGAAAGGTCAATAATACCCGAGCAATGATCCTTTATAAAACAAACCGAGATTTCTCGATGCTCTACAAAAAAAAATGTTGCGGACCTTTCGGGGGGTCGATGCTGCCACATCGAACTGGGTCACACACAGCCTTTGACTTTTATACTATCGTACAATGCTCTCCGTCATTTCTACTCCTTCATTTTCATCCAACTCTCTTGAAAAATTTCTCCCACTTTCTTTGCTCCATTAATTTTTCATTAAAAATTAAAAAAAAATAATAATAAAAAATCAATAAACAAATGTCTACGTCGTTTTTTCGTGGATCGAAATTTTTCGCTCAGGACGATTCGATTCGGCCACAAAATTATTCGCATCGGCAAACCAAAAGTAATTTTTTTTTTTTTTTCATAAAAATTAATTTTTTGAGCGATCGAGATTTGATTTTTTTTTTTTTTATACTGACAGTGCCCAAGAAAATAGGGAATTGTGCTCGCGCACTTTCCACAGGTAGTTTTTCGATTATCAATCAATTTGGAGTTTTTTCTTCAAATACAAGACTCCGTTGATTCTGGTCTATGGATTGGAGCATCAACAGAATCGCTTAAGTAGGTGCAACAGGTGTATGCAGTTGCCGAAATAGGAACGCACACTCGAAAGCCAGCAAAGTCTTTTTCGTCGCGGCACGCGCGACACCCACAACTGCTTGATCTCCATTTTCCAACTGAACCGATTCATCACGTCAATGACGTTCACTTTTCCCCATGAATTCCTTTGGGCATCATCCTACGGGCTCGCAACCTTCAATGCATTTTCGAAATTTTAGACAAAAAGGACATTCGTCATAGAATTTAAATGAAACGATTATTCATTATTCAATTTGTTAATAATTAATCATTATGAAATTAACAATTTTTTAATAATGATTCAAATAATAAATAATAATTTATTTTATTTCATTTTTTAATTATCAGATCATTATTTAATAATTATTGAATAATTGTTCGTTTCAATATTATTAAGATACATTTTTTTTCCAAACCGAATTTGAAAATGATTCGAGGACGATCTGAGCCCAAGGATCAGAATCATGTCCACGCGTCTTCATCACAATCAAGGCGCCAACCCAGTGGTTGAACAAATCGCAGAGAAACCGAGGGGCGAAGAGAGACAGCGACAGCGACAGAGAGAGAGAGAGAGAGAGAGAGAGAGAGAGGGCGAGGGAAAGAGAGTGAGTGATTCGTCGCAGGGCAAGCCAGGCGAGTTGGCAGGCGCGCTATAAAAGCTCACGGGCACGACCGCGACGACGTCACACGCCGGTGGTACACTCAACAGTGTTGAACAACACACGACGTGCGATTACCTGGTGAACGTGAAAGAAAAATTCATTTGAAATTTAAAAAACTTCCTGGTCTGATCGAATCCGAGAAGGCGAAAAAAAAATTATTAAGTGAGAACCGAAATCGGCAGGAGAGACGACAAAAAAAAAGTTGATCGCACAAAGAAATTTTTTTTTTTGGAATAAAATTTTTTTTTTCAAACTTTTCTTATTCGAGATTTAAAATAAATTTTAAAAAAATTAAAAAAACAACCGGCAAAACTTGACGGAACAAAATTCGGAATTAATTACGAAAATTTTATAATTTGGGAAAAAAAAATTAGTTCTCAAAATTCGTAATTAATTAAGGGCTCAGAATTTTTGTGCTTTTTTTGTTTCTCTCGCTGTCTCTCTCGTTCGGACATTCTCCACCCCCTCCCGCGGCCCTCGTGATCCAGGGATTGAATAATAAAGTTTCAATCAACAAAAAGATTCATCGCCCGTTCGTTTCGATTAAAATCTCCGGCCAGGACGCACCTGGGGATTTTTAACTTACTGGCAGCTTGGCAAACTCTCGAGACCGTAAAACGCGATCGTCGGAAAAAAGAAAAAAAACGGATTTCCGACGAAACAGACCCGATCGGAGTAAATTTCGAGGCGCGATTGAAAATAATAGCCTGCGACGTGGTGCTGGCTAATTGACGAAGATCTTGAAACAGGAAGAGTGGAGCTTTCGTCCCTCGTCGAGGTATAAATCGTCAAGGGGACGAAAACGGATAAGGAGAAAAAAGCAACAAGCGATTGCAGGCCAAAGCAAAAAAAGGACATTCGTTTTAGTGTGAGTAATTGATTAAACAATAAATTTCTCTCCCCAAATTATTTTTAATCCCTCGAAGCCGTATTTTTCTTTTTTGTTCCCCAATCAACAAACTTTTGCCCTTTTTGACGAAATCAAAATTTATTATCGCGACTCTTGACAGTTTCATGATCGTCGGAAAATAAGGAGTGGAAAAAAAAACCAATTAACATTTTTTTATCCTCGATAATTAATTTTCGAAGTAAAAAAAAAAAAAAAGTGCATTTTTTTTTTCAATTTGAAAAAAATCAAATTCGAGCTTCATCCCCATCCAGGAAAGCTATTTTTTGCCTCGGTCCATCGACAACATCGATGGCGAAAAAATCGACAGGCAAGTTCTTTTTTTACCCGGACAAAAAATTAACGTGACACGTTTCGACGTATCTGTTGCACTCGGTGCAACTTTCAAGTGCATTTTCAATTAATTTCGTTCCCCTCTGCGTTACCTCTACGCGCTAATCGAATATCTTCGCTTGGCTGGGTGAAAATGTGTGAGAAATGTTCGACATGCATTCTGCACTGCGAGGGCCCATGCATCATTATTCTCTTTCGACCCTCCAACCCTCTGTCTCTTCCTCCAATTTGCAATGACGTATGTTCTCCACTTGTGTGTATAATTTTACGTTGACGCGATAATAAACAAATATTTGTTCATAATGTTGATCGAAATTCCAATAAACACAACGAAATTCAAATGTCCATTGATCGACGACTCGTACGTTATTATTTTTCAGTATTTCTATTATTATTCGAAATTTATTATTCATTCATTATTTATTATTTATTTTTTATTTATTAATTATTTGTTTTTTTATTTTTTATTTTTATTTTTTATTTTCTATAATGAATCTTGCATTTTTTTTGAGATTAAAAAAAAATTATTTCCATTTTTTTTTCTCCAAAATTTGTTAAATCAATCGTAGATTTATCCATTTGAATACTGCTTCATGCTTCCAATTTGGATCCAATAATAATCAAGATAATTCTGAACAATCAGCCAGGGAAAATCGATTATTATTGTATTGTACGAAAAAATGTTATCGTGTTCGGCTCACAGTGTTATCACAATAGGAAATATATATGCATAACGTTACCGGGGGAATAAAACCTTGGCCGATTGGAATCCTGTTTCGAAATGGACATTGATGGAAATAAAAACAAAAAATGTTGCTTGATCATTGCCTCGATATTGCATTCTTCATGTAATGGGCTCAGCAACAACAACAAAAAACTCGATATTCCGGGATGAAAATATTTTTATACAATTAACATTCAAATTCGAATTCCAGATGTTGGTAATAAAGTTAAATTAACCGTCGATTAAATTGGAGGCTGATAAAATTGGAAAAACTGTACACGAGGACGAAAAAGAGAGGGAGATAGAAAGGATTGACAGTAAATAAAAGTGACGTCGTGAAAGCCAATGCAATGTACGTGTCTGTAGATATTCGAGAAGCTTTTTTCGTAGTTGATCGAAACCCTCGGAGCAATAGAGCCAAGCACTTTGACGACCAACTCAAGTAACAATAGAATTTTCTTTCTCAATATATACACGAGGAATGTGTTCAGTACAATCGTAATCTGAGTTTTAACGCCTCGAGAGATCTTCCCCAGTACAATTCCAGCTTACATAGCTTTTATGGAGAGAAGTTTGCTGCATAAGGAAAGAGGAAACAGGAAAGTTTATTCAGCAATATTCTCAGCAGCAGGTTGTTTCTGCTTCATTCACATAGTTAAAATTTCAATAAATCCCTGGGAATTCTCTGCACATTTCTTTCGTTACTTTTCTCACGAGAAAACTACCTTAATAACTTTTTTTGAGCGAATTTTTTTCGAAACAATTCGAGCTAGTTGGACTGAGAAATTTTAATCCCTTAAAGAAAAGCGAATCGTGTTTCAGGACTGCAAAATCTACGACGGAGAATTATTTTGGGCAGTTGTGCAAATTTTAGGTTAGGATCGAGTGAATATTTTGTAATTGTGGATTTATCGATGAATTGGCTTATCGCTTCGTGTACGTCAACGACCAGAATCTAGTTATATGGTTCTCGCCAAACTAGCGGTTACAAAATAGATTAGCTGTACTCCTGTAGATGCCTACATGGTGGTAAATGACGAGCCGGTACATGGAAACATGCGGGCGGCTTATAGGGAAGATATTTGTATATCCCTTAAGGGGATATCCTAGAATTAACGTCCAAAAGTTGGAGGATAGATGAATCGAGAAATTCTGAAGAGAAAAGCCTGAAAGCATGTTTTTCTCTGACGTCGGGTTGCCGAGATATTCGAGAAATAGTGCGGGGGCCAATCGGCTGGAGCGGTAGCGTAAGCGCGTGGAGTGGGGGAGCGTCGCGAGCCTCGCCGATTGGCTGTCACTCACTTGATTATTCCTCAGCGCCGGTACGTCGTAAAAAAAAGTTGTTAAGGACTTTTCTCTTCGAAATTTCGTGATATATCCGCCTGCAGAATTTCTCGCCTCAATTTCTACTTTTTCGTCGCATTTTCGCTCTGTGTAGTGCAGCCTTAACGTAACCGCGTGTACGTACATAATTCGACGAACCTCGACGAAATTTCAACATTTCTCCTCGGGTTAGCCGACACAACAGGAACAAACAAAGGATGTGTCTTCGCCATCCGCTGTGTGTACAAAAGGTTACGACGCCAAATAACCCCTTGGCGAATCTCGCCTCAGGATCTTCCACAAGGATCCTCCTACTAAAAGCTCCTCGCGGTCCTTTGACATTTGCTTTCATCGAAAATTTCGTTGAGTGTCGAATTTGATAACGCAAGGGAACAAATTCAACTTTAATAAAAATTCTATCAATTCTACCCCATGAAAATTGACCCTCCAGCCCCATACATTTTTTATCAAACCATGTCCTTGATATTTTCATTGATTCTTGAAAACGACCACCAGCATCGGCCCGATAAAAATTCTCATAAAATACCAATCTTCGAATCCAAATTCTCTCATTCAACAAATATAAAATAAAATTTTTAATATAAAAAAAATACATGATAAAATGAATAATGAAAAATAAAATAAAAATAAATAAATAAATATAAAATACAAAAAATGAAATTTCAATTGAATGTATTATAATATATTCTACTATATATTATATTATATAATTGTTATATAATTATTATATAACATTCCATAATATTCCATAATATAGTGTATTATATTAATTTAATTATATTAAATTAATATAATTTAATTATATTAATATAATTTAATTATATTAATATAATTTAATTATATTAATATAATTTAATTATATAATTAATATAATTTAATTATATAATTAATATAATTTAATTATATAATTAATATAATTTAATTATATAATTAATATAAT